>JAXCGZ010000075.1:47500-122500 GCA_037179515.1 Halocaridina rubra | reverse complement strand
ATGAGGTTGGGGAATCTGTAATATGAACATAGTGGCATTCAGTTAAAATGAGTTCATTCCTAAGTATAGCAGATATAAGCTATAAGGTTGGATTCCTTTTGAACCTTCTGTGGTGTGTAGTTGGTAGCGCCTTGACTTAGTAATTATAAGTCCTAGGTTCCAGTTCCGGTCGGGGTAAAAAATGATTCATGTTTTCACATATGTAATGTGCTTAATTGGTGAATATATATATATATATATATATATATATATATATATATATATATATATATATATATATATATATATATATATATATATATTTAACAAACAAACTTTAACAAACTTTATTTCCATTTCAATACAATGGGTATTCGTCAGCCTGGGCAAGCCCCAACCTCCCACTGTGGTGTCCAACCACAGCAGTTCCTGCCAGTAAACAGCTTAAACTCTCGGTCTTGGACGGGAACCGATCTTTCGACCTCGTGAATGCGAAGCCAACGCGTTACCACTGTACTATATATATATATATATATATATATATATATATATATATATATATATATATATATATATATATATATATATATATATATATAATTCTAATGATTTTTTTTCAACTTAGATAAAAAAAATACATGACGAAAAACTTAGACTAGAATTTAAAACCATACAAAATAAATAAAACGAATTTCAATTTATTTTTAAAATATAAATTCAAATAAAAATATTCAAGAAGAAGCTTCGAAATGGCGAACATTTGCATCGAAAGTCGTGTGGAAAACAAGACTTATTTACGTGCTTTGTAGACATAGTCCTATTTAATGATAAATTGCTTATTTTGCCAGTCCAGTTCCAGCTCCAGTAGACATTGGACCTCTCCTCTCTCACTCTGCCAGCAGCCAATAGCAGAAGCCGACTCCAGCCAGCAGTGTTCTAATTTCAACCTTGCATTTATATTCTGTTTGTTTTTCCCTCTCTTTAGAGAGCTGGGAAGAGAAATAAGAAGACCACTTGGTGCTGAGCATACTGTGTGGTGTGTCTCATAACCAAAGTGATCCGATGCATAATTTCTGTTTGCACCCCCCTCTTTCACGAGAGTTGGGAAGAAAGATAGAAGACTGTTTTAGTGATAAAGTATTGTAGTTCCAATTAACTGAAGTGATCCAGCCACAAGGCCCCTATATTTTATTAAACAAAATTAACAAACAGTGCAAGTGATATATACTTAGTGAAATCTGTGATATCCATGACTAGTTGTTAGTCATGGCCTCCACCGCTTTTCCTGCTCTCCCCCAGAGGAGGGAATGGAACTCGACTCCCTTCAAAAGGGGTGGACGGTTGTGGGAAAGAAGAGGCCAAGGACGGCCTCTGGCAGCAGCCAGGAGAGTGCTGCTGCCCCAGTTCCCCCCCCCAGCTCCGAAGACCGATAGAGAGCCCATATCAAAGTTCAAAGTTCAGACTCCTTCCACTAAAGAGGCATATGACCTAATTAGAGAGTTAGAAGACCAACTCACCAGTTGACCTGCAAACCAAGCAAACGTATATTACGGCTGCCTCACGTTGCTTTTCCAAAATAGAGGGCCAAACCGTCCCCTCAAAACTAGTTCTGGTCCACATCCGTGGTGCACCCCCTTCGCAAATTCAACATAAGAGACTACACTCCTGAACCACTGAGATGTTTCCGGTGTCAAAGATTTGGGCACCATAGAAATACTTGCCATCTCCCAGAGAGATGTGCAATCTGCAGTGGGAGACATTCCACTGACCGCTGCCTTAACAAATTCAAGGCCAATGAAGCAACAGTTGCCAAGTGCCCAAACTGTAAGGGAAACCATCACGCATGGAACAACCGCTGCCCAGAAAGGCTGAAGAGGATTCCTCAAAGAGTCCCTCCCTCTGCCCCTGTCACCAATCACACCACCTCCAACTTCACCCCAGCTCCTCCCCCCACCTCCAATCCTTGGCAAAGGCCCCTTCCTGCCCCACTCACACCTAACCTCCCCACCCAAAACCCACCACACAACACCAACCCAGTTCCTAACACACAGATCACACTTCCTACAGTTTCCACCCCTACATCAACTGCATCCACCCCATCATACAACACTCACACTCCTGCCATCCCCCCAAACAACACTCACAACCCTACCATTCCCTCACGCAACACTCACACCAACACCCCCACCCCATGCAACACTCAAATACGCAATACAGTCACATGCAACACTCAGACCACACACACACCCGCTCACCACACCAGGTCCCGGGACCCTAGACTTAAATCCCATACCCCCACACCTCAACAGCCTATCCAGACACCTTCCTCTTCCTCCTCTTCCCAACAGCAAACCCTCTTCACAGTAAATGAGCTCACCAACATTATTATTCAAGCCATACAGGCAGCCGCCTGACTCCTCGAAACCAGAGCCTCTCCTCAAGATGCCTATAATCAAGTCGTCAAAGTAGCCCACTCCGTTGTCACCCAAGCCCTTGTCTCCAGAACCCACCACCAGCCTCAACAAACCACCACTCCTACCACCTCCACCTCCTTAAATCATCAAGATGTCTAATCTCGGGATCCTACACTGGAACGCCCAGGGTCTCAGACACAAGGTACAACATCTTGAAGGCATTGCCAAGGCTGACAACATAGATGTCATCATGGTTCAAGAAACCCTGTGCATAGAGCAAAACACTCCAAAAATCTCAGGATACAAAGGATTCTACCAGCACTGGTCTCCAGGGGAGAACAGAGGCAGCGCCACCTTCATCAGGAAAAACCTGTTAGCCAAGGAAATAACCCGACCGGTCCACTGCAGCGAAGATGTCCACGTCCTCGCTGTTAACATCAAACTTCAGGGCAGCTGCATAGATCTGTACAACATTTACAGACCACAGGATGGTGGCTTAGACCTGACTACCCTCTTCGGGCTAGCCAGTCATCGTGACTTGGTAATAGGAGGCGACTTCAATGCGCACCATCCAAGATTCAGGTATGAGCACCCCTGTGCTGCAGGCAGACACATCATGAGCCTGCTGGACGACCAAGAAGACGTCTCCCTTCTCAACAATCATGAGCCAACTCATGACAGAGGTAGAATACTGGACCTCAACTTTGTCTCCAACTCCCTAAAGCAAGACGCCACATGGAGAGTTCATTCCCTGGTCACAAGGGGATGAACTCATATTATTACATTTGCCGTATGGATAATAATATATACAGAATAAATCTTTAAAACGGCCACATTTTGTTCATTTATCATGTACAAAAACAATTTTGTGAGGTATGTCCATGGAAACTAAATTTTTACTACTAATAATAATAATCTCACACAGCCCAAATGAGTGATTATTGTCTTTGTGTGTTAACGTGCTTTCAGTATTTCCTTTAACTTTATATCTCTTAGTCTCCAGAATTTATTAATATAGTCTCTCTTTTCTTCTAAATTTTTCTGTTCAAATAAAAATTTTCCAATTACTTTTTTTTAGGTCTTCTTCATAAGGTTGTAATTCAATAATATTGTTTCTTTCTATTCTGTGATATTCACAAAATAGTAAAAAGTGGGTTAGATCCTCATTTTCTGCACCACATACTACACACTTTATTGATGTAATATTAGTGGCCACCCATGTGGTGTCCTGTGAGGGTAAGTTAGATAAGGGCTCTTTGTTCATTGTATTGAGATGGCAAAGTCTTTATAGCTCATTCCGTTAGCATATCACATTCCGATCTCCACGACTGATAGACGTAATAAGTGTTATCAGAGAGATGACATGTTTGTAACTCGTTCCATTAGCATCTCACATTTCTATCTGATCGATAGCCAGCCTCCATAACAAACATTACATTATACATACTTATATACGTGTATATGTGGTAGAGATGTATAAGTAGAAAAGCATACATACATGCACTGATGTATCGGACTGGCATCCTTGAAGCTACACACCCCATACTATAGGTTATGGGGTGTTCCCCCTCTTCGCTGGATGACCCAAAATGATACAAAATGGTGAACCCACGACTGAGGCGAGCAGAGTCTTGTGGGCGCCTATAGAGTTAAAATTTTACCTTAGGTGGACGGAGGCATTGAGGTGTAGAATAACTGTATAACTAAATAAACTAAGTGTTAAGTATCTTCGCATAATTATTATCACCTCGCACGCTATAGATCTGGTCTGTTAGTGTAGAGAATATCTATATGACACTGTTGGCAGCCTAGTACAATACCACGCCTAAATTACCGTAAAGAAACAAAGAGCCCTTGTCTAAGTTACCCACACAGGGCACCACATGGGTGGCCGCTAATATTATGCCAGTGTAATCTTTTTCTATTATTTAATGGTAATGTATTTGTCCTTGCTTTAAAAAAGAGCACTGATGAATATCTATTATCTTATATATCTTCTTTGACTTCTGTTTTCCATTTTCTAAACTTTATGAAGCAAAATTACAATTATTAACTAGTATCTTAACTAAGTCAAGATACTAGTTAAGAAGTTAACTAATCTCTACCCAAACTTAGCTAATATTTAAATTAATTTCATAAACATTTACCAAATATATATGAATATATGAGTTTGTTGTAGCAACCTCACCTAACCTAACTAAACCTAGTCTGGCCTCGAATATTGTATCCCAAACTCCAGAACGTTAGTGCATTACTTGCTAGTAAGCTAAAACCTTGATCTAATTTAACTAACTCTATGGTATGTTAAAGGAAAGCCACGGTAGCTCGGTGGTAGAGTGTGTGACTCAGGAAGCGACTAATGGGAATTGATCCCACTATGGGATATCATGAAGGACATCCAGCCTTCATCTCCCAATTACAACTTGTCTGTAATTACCTAATTGTAATTACCTAATTGTGTTTACGGGAAAGAGCCCAAAGCTCGTATCTTCCCGTCTCCTGATCGCTTCGATTTTATACTTAGTGATACTTATCATACCTGTCCTTAAAACTATGGATTGAGATAGCATTAACTACCTCCTCGCTTAGCCAATTCCAATTATCAACTACTCTTACACTGAAAAAGTATTTCCTTACATCCTGCAAAGAAGTTTTCTTACGAAGCTTCAAACTATGACCTCTAGTACCAGAGCCAGCCATATCAAAATATCGATCCCTATCCACTCTATCATAACCATGAAGGAATTTAAAGACTGTTACCATATCCCCCCTCACTCTTCTAGCTTCGAGTGATGGTAAGTCTAATTCCCTCAGCCTCTCATCATAACTGAGATTGCGTATTTCTGGCATCAGTTTCGTGGCATGTCTTTGAACTTTTTCAAGCTTAGCTATGTGCTTTTTCAAGTGTGGATTCCAAAAGGGGGCTGCATATTCGAGTTTTGGCCTCACATAGGTTACATAAATATTTCTGAACATTTCCTTGTCCATGTGCCTGAAGGCTACCCTTACATTTGTTAAGAATGCATATGCTGCCCTTACTATGCCATTTATATGTATTTCTGGAGACAAATCTGCCAGTATGTTTACTCCTAGATCTCTCTCATTTTCTGTCTCTTGAGGTTGTACTCCAGCCACTGAGTAGTCAAGCTTGGGCCTTCTTGCACTTGTACCCATTCTCATTACCTTACATTTTGAAGTATTGAATTTCATTAGCCACTTTTCTGACCACTCATGCAGATTATTTAGATCTTCCTGAAGTTCTCTACCATTGTTCTCGTTTTTTACTTTCTTCACAATCTTTGCATCATCTGCAAACATATTCATGAATGAATTTACAGACTCTGGTAGGTCATTTACATATACAAGGAACAAAAGTGGCCCTAAAACTGAACCCTGTGGAACTCCACTACTAACTCTTCTCCATTCAGACACTGAGTGTCTTACTCTAACCCTCTGTTCCCTTCCTTCTAAGTAAGTTTTTATCCATTTCAAAACATTTCCACCTATTCTAGCCATTGCTTGCAGCTTCCTAATAAGTCTCCCATTTGGAACAGTGTCAAACGCTTTCTGGAAGTCTAGGAATATGCAATCTGCCCAGCCCTCTCTTTCCTGTAAGATTCGGCTTACCTCATCATAAAATTCTAATAAGTTTGTTACTGTTGATCTACCTTCTCTGAAGCCATGTTGCGTCACTGACAAAAAGTTGAAGGATTCCAAGTGAAGAGAGATATGTTTCCTTAGTAGTTTCTCCATAACTTTGCAGACTATGCTGGTCAAGGAAACTGGCCTATAGTTCAGAGACGTATCCCTCCTTCCCTTTTTGAAGATAGGTATCACATTTGCTTGTTTCCAGCATCTTGGAATCTTCCCTGACTCCAGTGACTTTTTAAATATGATACTTAGTGCCAATGATATTGAGTTTGTGAATTTTTTAAGTACATGAGGGGATATGTTATCAGGACCTGTAGCTTTATGAACATCTAAATCCATCAGCGCTTTGCATACCCCTGTGGCTGTAAGGTTGATGTTCTCTAATACCGGCCCTTGAACTTCTATCTCTGCAATCTGAGGGGGTGGGGTATTTTCTACTGTAAATACTGACTGAAACTCCTTGTTCAGTTCTTTGCAGATCTCTTCATCCGTCTCAGTGATGCTTCCATCCGCTCTCTTTAGCCTTAAAATCTGTTCTTTTACCTTCAGTTTTCCTCTGATAAAGCTGTGTCCACCCCCATTTGAATGAGGACCAACACATAAGAGCAAACGGGGAAGTATGGGGTACAATATTTGAAGACTTTCTAACTTGATTCTTTTGTATAGTTATGGCCACCCAACAGACTCTGCAGGATATGTCTCGTTTGAGACATATCCTGGTTCTTCATATGTATATAATTGCCACAATCCCCCTTCTTTGGGATTGCCAAGTCAAAGCACACACATTCACCAGAAGCCATTCCACCCCAGTCACTCCTCTGAGCAACTTGTGGATAATGGTTCTCTGCAGTTTCCTCCCCCCTTTAGCACACTGCGTAGGTCATCCACAGGGTACGTGGGAAAGATCTTCTGCTGTGAGATCTGTCAGACACATTCATGGTAACCTACTCCAGCACCCACCTGTCCCCTTTACAGGTTTTGAGTCAATGAGGTGTTCCTAGAGTCAAGGAAATTCAGCTGTATTTCATGAAATATGAATTGGCTTAGCATCTAAGCTATTCATCTTTTAATATTGATGTAATATATTGGCAGTTAAAAGCTTTCCGGAATAAAATAATGAATCTTATAAATACGTGTAACAACCAGAGCCACGTGTAAGGTTAAATATCCCTGTAAATTGTTAAGTTAGTTCACTTACATTGTAAATATAAATAACCCTAGAGCACTTTGGGATTACTCTTCTTTACAAGATCTGGATTTATGCTGAGTATCACTAAGTATAAAATGGAAGCGATCAGGAGACGGGAAGATACGAGTTTTGGGCTCTTTCCCGTAAACACAATTAGGTAATCACAATTAGGTAATTACACACACACACACACACAGTGGCACTGGGGATCATATTTAAAAAGTCACTGAAGTCAGGGGAGATTCCAAGATGCTAGAAACAAGCAAATGTGATACCTATCTCCAAAAAGGGAAGGAGGGATACGGCTCTGAACTATAGACCAGTTTCCTTGACCAGCATAGTTTGCAAAGTTATGGAGAAACTACTAAGGGAACGTGTCTCTCTTCACTTGGAGTTCTTCAACTTTTTGTCAGTGAGGCAACATGGCTTCAGAGAAGGTAGATCAACAGTAACAAACTTATTAGAATTTTATGATGAGGTAAGCCGAATCATACAGGAAAGAGAGGGCTGGGCAGATTGCATATTCCTAGACTTCCAGAAAGCGTTTGACACTGTTCCACATGGGAGACTTATTAGGAAGATGCAAGCAATGGCTAGAATAGGTGGAATTGTCTTGGAATGGATAAAAACTTACTTGGAAGGAAGGGAGCAGAGGGTTAGAGTAAGACGCTCAGTCTGAATGGAGAAGAGTTAGTAGTGGAGTTCCACAGGGCTCAATATTAGGGCCACTTTTGTTCCTTGTATATGTAAATGACCTACCAGAGTCTGTAAATTAATTCATAAATATGTTTGCAGATGATGCAAAGATTGTGAAAAAAGTAAAAAACGAGAACAATTTGTAGAGAACTTCAGGAAGATCTAAATAGTCTGCATTAGTGGTCAGAAAAGTGGCTAAATAATATTCAATACTTCAAAATGTAAGGTAATGAGAATGGGTACAAGTGCAAGAAGGCCCAAGTTTGACTACTCTGTGGCTGGAGTACAACTTCAAGAGACAGACAATGAGACAGATCTAGGAGTAAACATACTGGCAGATTTGTCTCCAGAATCAAATGTAAGGGTAGCCTTCAGGCACATGGACAAGGAAATGTTCAGAAATATTTATGTAACCTATGTGAGGCCAAAACTCGAATATGCAGCCCCCTTTTGGAATCCGCACTTGAAAAAGCACATAGCTAAGCTTGAAAAAGTTCAAAGACATGCCACGAAACTGGTGCCAGAAATACGCAATCTCAGTTATGATGAGAGGCTGAGGGAATTAGACTTACCATCACTCGAAGCTAGAAGAGTGAGGGGGGGATATGGTGACAGTCTTTAAATTCCTTCATGGTTATGGTAGAGTGGATAGGGATCGATATTTTGATATGGCTGGCTCTAGAACTAGAGGTCATAGTTTGAAGCTTCGTAAGAAAACTTTTTTGCAGGATGTAAGGAAATACTTTTTCAGTGTAAGAGTAGTTGATAATTGGAATTGGCTAAGCGAGGAGGTAGTTAATGCTATCTCAATCCATAGTTTTAAGGACAGGTATGATAAGTATCACTAAGTATAAAATGGAAGCGATCAGGAGACGGGAAGATACGAGTTTTGGGCACTTTCCCGTAAACACAATTAGGTAATCACAATTAGGTAATCACACTTACCATCACTCGAAGCTAGAAGAGTGAGGGGGGATATGGTGACAGTCTTTAAATTCCTTCATGGTTATGATAGAGTGGATAGGGATCGATATTTTGATATGGCTGGCTCTAGAACTAGAGGTCATAGTTTGAAGCTTCGTAAGAAAACTTCTTTGCAGGATGTAAGGAAATACTTTTTCAGTGTAAGAGTAGTTGATAATTGGAATTGGCTAAGCGAGGAGGTAGTTAATGCTATCTCAATCCATAGTTTTAAGGACAGGTATGATAAGTATCACTAAGTATAAAATGGAAGCGATCAGGAGACGGGAAGATACGAGTTTTGGGCTCTTTCCCGTAAACACAATTAGGTAATCACACACACACACACACACACACACACACACACGCACACACACACACACACACACACACACACACACATGGTTATGATAGAGTGGATAGGGATCGATATTTTGATAAGGCTGGCTCTAGAACTAGAGGTCATAGTTTGAAGCTTCGTAAGAAAACTTCTTTGCAGGATGTAAGGAAATACTTTTTCAGTGTAAGAGTAGTTGATAATTGGAATTGGCTAAGCGAGGAGGTAGTTAATGCTATCTCAATCCATAGTTTTAAGGACAGGTATGATAAGTATCACTAAGTATAAAATGGAAGCGATCAGGAGACGGGAAGATACGAGCTTTGGGCTCTTTCCCGTAAACACAATTAGGTAATCACACACACACACACACACACACACACACACACACACACAGTCTAAAAATGGAACCGATCAGGAGACGGGAAGATACGAGCTTTGGGCTCTTTCCCGTAAACACAATTAGGTAATCACAATTAGGTAATCACACACACACACACACACACACACACACACACAAGCTTTTCCACAGCTTTATCAGAGGAAAACTGAAGGTAAAAGAACAGGTTTTAAGGCTAAAGAGAGCGGATGGAAGCATCACTGAGACGGATGAAGCGATCTGCAAAGAACTGAACAAGGAGTTTCCGTCAGTATTTACAGTAGAAAATACCCCACCCCCTCAGATTGCAGTGATAGAAGCTCAAGGGCCGGTATTAGAGAACATCAACCTTACAGCCACAGAGGTATGCAAAGCGCTGATGGATTTAGATGTTCATAAAGCTACAGGTCCTGATGACATATCCCCTCATGTGCTTAAAAAATGCGCAAACACAATATCAGTGGCACTAAGTATCATATTTAAGGAGTCACTGGAGTCGGGGGAGATTCCAAGATGCTGGAAACAAGCAAATGTGATACCTATCTTCAAAAAGGGAAGGAGGGATACGGCTCTGAACTATAGACCAGTTTCCTTGACCAGCATAGTTTGCAAAGTTATGGAGAAACTACTAAGGAAACATATCTCTCTTCACTTGGAATCCTTCAACTTTTTGTCAGTGAGGCAACATGGCTTCAGAGAAGGTAGATCAACAGTAACAAACTTATTAGAATTTTATGATGAGGTAAGCCAAATCTTACAGGAAAGAGAGGGCTGGGCAGACTGCATATTCCTAGACTTCCAGAAAGCGTTTGACACTGTTCCACATGGGAGACTTATTAGGAAGCTGCAATCAATGGCTAGAATAGGTGGGAATGTTTTGGAATGGATAAAAACTTACTTAGAAGGAAGGGAACTGAGGGTTAGAGTAAGACACTCAGTGTCTGAATGGAGAAGAGTTAGTAGTGGAGTTCCACAGGGTTCAGTTTTAGGGCCACTTTTGTTCCTTGTATATGTAAATGACCTACCAGAGTCTGTAAATTCATTCATGAATATGTTTGCAGATGATGCAAAGATTGTGAAGAAAGTAAAAAACGAGAACAATGGTAGAGAACTTCAGGAGGATCTAAATAATCTGCATGAGTGGTCAGAAAAGTGGCTAATGAAATTCAATACTTCAAAATGTAGGGTAATGAGAATGGGTACAAGTGCAAGAAGGCCCAAGCTTGACTACTCGGTGGCTGGAGTACAACTTCAAGAGACAGAAAATGAGAGAGATCTAGGAGTAAACATACTGGCAGATTTGTCTCCAGAAATACATATAAATGGCATAGTAAGGGCAGCATATGCATTCTTATCAAATGTAAGGGTAGCCTTCAGGCACATGGACAAGGAAATGTTCAGAAATATTTATGTAACCTATGTGAGGCCAAAACTCGAATATGCAGCCCCCTTTTGGAATCCGCACTTGAAAAAGCACATAGCTAAGCTTGAAAAAGTTCAAAGACATGCCACGAAACTGGTGCCAGAAATACGCAATCTCAGTTATGATGAGAGGCTGAGGGAATTAGACTTACCATCACTCGAAGCTAGAAGAGTGAGGGGGGATATGGTGACAGTCTTTAAATTCCTTCATGGTTATGATAGAGTGGATAGGGATCGATATTTCGATATGGCTGGCTCTAGAACTAGAGGTCATAGTTTGAAGCTTCGTAAGAAAACTTCTTTGCAGGATGTAAGGAAATACTTTTTCAGTGTAAGAGTAGTTGATAATTGGAATTGGCTAAGCGAGGAGGTAGTTAATGCTATCTCAATCCATAGTTTTAAGGACAGGTATGATAAGTATCACTAAGTATAAAATGGAACCGATCAGGAGACGGGAAGATACGAGCTTTGGGCTCTTTCCCGTAAACACAATTAGGTAATCACAATTAGGTAATCACACACACACACACACCGCACGTTCAGTGACACACGGAACTGTTCCTCTTAAATTTTTAATTGTTTCGAGTGACTAAGTGCTTAGTGGAAAACTTTACCATAATTTCCCTAAATCTGAAATCCTGCAGAGTATTGTGAGTACAAAACCTATATTTGTTGTATGACGAGACTGTCCAAAATATTAAAGGAAAAAAAATTGAGAACATTTTTCGTGAGGGGAGAGAGAAGCTGCCGTCCAGTTCTGCCTTGAAGGAAATTTAAAAGACTTGCCAGAGGTGAAGCCATCACATCACATTACCTAATTTTTTGTGTAAACTGTTGAAAGCTCCTAAGCCGTTTACCTGATCCTGTGGTTCCATATATTGTTAAAATCAGTATCCTTCCCATTTATATTAACTTGTTAGTTAGTTTGATACACGAACTAATTCAATAAGTAAAAAAAAAAAAAAATATCCACCTGTTAACAGTACTGAGTTAAGTTGCCAAGTAGTACAGCTGTCTTATTTTCTTCATTTTTTTTTTTTTGCTTTTCTTTTAGCTTTCTCTTTTACTATTTTGTTTTTATTTTGTATATATATTGAGTTAAATGTAAAGTCTAATCTTGTGATAACATACCTTGGTTAGCAAGTGAGTTTATCAGTTAGGAAGAATATATAGCAGAAACAAGTGGGTGCCACCTCAGACACAGGTTCGAATTTTTCCTTCAGGTTTGACTTTTGCTTTGTTGCATTTTTTTTCTTTTTCTTTTTATCCTTAAATTACCATGGTCAAGTTTTTAAGTTAAGATGTGTGTTACCAGAAAAGAGATAAACTGAGTCACTAAATAGCACTTATATGGAGATATAAAAATTCGGTGTGAAGCTTAATTAAAAGTTTTTCTCCTTTTTTTTTCCTCTTTCTCGTCTTCTTTCTATATTCTGTGAGAAGGAGAACATAAAAATGACGCCATCTCTGTCCCAAACCTCTCCCATCCATGGGTCGGTAGGAGGGGTAGCCATCAGGAGATTTAAACAGAAAATCAAGAATTTAGAGGCAATGGTTATAAGTCTTGATGATAAAATTCAGAATATGGATGGAGAAATGAAAGAGAATGAAACACTCAGAGAGCAAATAAGATCTTTGGAGGAAGCAAATAAAGCACAAGGGCAGGAGAGAAAGGAACTAGAAAAAAGAATAAAGAAGCTGGAAGGGGAAAAGAGTCAACTAGAATCTAGACTTTCTAAACAAGAAGATAAAAACAAACAGCTGAATGACAACCTAAAGGAATTAGATGTTAGTTCACTGCTCTCTTCTAAGAGAGATGAGATTGCTGCTTGGAATGTCCAGATTAAGGAAAACATTGAACAGTTCAGAAAAGAGTTCCAGGAGCTGAATATGGAAAATGATGCCATGAAAACTTCCTTTGCTGATGCACTAAAGGGGAATGTGGCAGTAAAAGAGGCTGTAAAGGTGGTGGCACTGGAAAACATACAAACAGTTGACTATAAAGAGACAGTAATCGAAAAAATGAAAGACGTTGTGATGGAAAGGGCAAACCCACTCATCAGACAGGCACTTGATAAGGAGAAGACAGTGGTAATCTCAGGCATAAGCGAGTCCCAGGAGCCAACATGGCAGGGGAGACTTAAAGAAAATAAAGCTAGGGTTGTAGACCTGATAAGAAAGCTTGGAGTAGTATGTGGTCCTGAGGATATTGTAAACATACACCAACTAGGTAAATATTCGAGGGAAGGAAAGCCGAGACCAACAAAAGTAACCTTTCAGAGAGGGGAAACATGTAGGGAAATATTGTTGAGAAAAAAAAGTCTAAAAGACCTTCAAGAATTCAAAGAAGTGTTCATTAGACAATACAGAACACAGGAAGAGATGGGAAAGATCAAAAACTTGTTGCAAGAGGCAAGAAGGTTAAATGATGAAAGAAATGAAGAAGAGAAGAAAAATTTTCATTACAGAGTTCTTCCAGACAAAGGGGAGATAAAGAAGATAATGACAGAAGATCAGGGGATGGGGCCTCCTTAAGATTGTTATACACAAATGCTGATGGATTAGCTGGTAAGGCAGTAGAATTAAAAGATAGGATTCACAACAGTAAGGCAGATATAGTAGCAATTTCAGAGACTAAGTTGAGTGAGGACATAAACAGTGTCACAGTTTTTCCTAAGGGCTTCAGAATACTAAGGGTTGAAAGATCTGAGAGGACTGGTGGAGGGATAGCACTGCTCATAAGTGAAAGGATTTAAGTCGAATAAATAAACTTGGCTATAGAAAGTGAGTTCAAGGAATTTCTTGTTGCTCGCATAAATACTGGGTCAGAGAGCATTATAATAACTGTTGTATACAACCCACCAAGGAACCAAAATAGGCTTGAAGTTTATGAGGAAAGTCATATAGGTACTATTGAAGTCATAAACTCAGTTGTTAACATGGCGCGGGAAAAAAAATGTAGGATTTTGATTATGGGAGACTTTAATCATAAAGAGATAGATTGGATAAATCTTGACCCACACAGTGGTGAGGACTCGTTCGGGGCAAGATTCCTAGATTGCGTACAAGGGAATTTCCTACACCAACATGTAATGGAACCAACAAGGGCCAGGGGTGGGGATGAGCCATCACTACTTGATCTAGTGTTCACAGATAATGTGTTTGATATTGAAAAAATTGAGTATGAACCACCAATTGGAAAGAGTGACCACTGTGTGTTGTTGATGGAGTATATCATTGAAGATATTCTTCCTGAGAGTAGAGGCACTGAGGACATGAGGAGGAACTATCCGAAAGGAGATTACATCAAAATGAATGAGCTTTTTGCAGTTATTGACTGGAGAACCTTATTTTACAACAAATCTGTACAAGAAATGTATGACATCTTTTGTGAGAAATATGGGAAGATAGTAGATTGCTGCATACCTGTCACCAAAGTAGGTGTAATTCATGCCAGAGAGAAATGGTTCGATAATGGGTGTATAAGAGCTAAGGAGTGGAGAGACAAATGCTGGAAAAGGTATAGGAGGAGAAAAAACATAAATGCCTGGCAAACCTACAAAAGAGCAAGAAATGACTACCTAAGTAAAAAGAGAGAGGCAGAGAGAGACTATGAGAGGGACATCACCAGGAAGGCTAAAGAAAATCCCAAGCTATTCCACAGCTTTATCAGAGGAAAACTGAAGGTAAAAGAACAGGTTTTAAGGCTAAAGAGAGCGGATGGAAGCATCACTGAGACGGATGAAGAGATCTGCAAAGAATTGAACAAGGAGTTTCAGTCAGTATTTACAGTAGAAAATACCCCACCCCCTCAGATTGCAGTGATAGAAGCTCAAGGGCCGGTATTAGAGAACATCAACCTTACAGCCACAGAGGTATGCAAAGCGCTGATGGATTTAGATGTTCATAAAGCTACAGGTCCTGATGACATATCCCCTCATGTGCTTAAAAAATACGCAAACACAATATCAGTGGCACTAAGTATCATATTTAAGGAGTCACTGGAGTCGGGGGAGATTCCAAGATGCTGGAAACAAGCAAATGTGATACCTATCTTCAAAAAGGGAAGGAGGGATACGGCTCTGAACTATAGACCAGTTTCCTTGACCAGTATAGTTTGCAAAGTTATGGAGAAACTACTAAGGAAACATATCTCTCTTCACTTGGAATCCTTCAACTTTTTGTCAGTGAGGCAACATGGCTTCAGAGAAGGTAGATCAACAGTAACAAACTTATTAGAATTTTATGATGAGGTAAGCCAAATCTTACAGGAAAGAGAGGGCTGGGCAGATAGCATATTTCTAGACTTCCAGAAAGCGTTTGACACTGTTCCAAATAGGAGACTTATTAGGAAGCTGCAATCAATGGCTAGAATAGGGGGAAATGTTTTGGAATGGATAAAAATTACCTAGAAGGAAGGGAACAGAGGGTTAGAGTAAGACACTCAGTGTCTGAATGGAGAAGAGTTAGTAGTGGAGTTCCACAGGGTTCAGTTTTAGGGCCACTTTTGTTCCTTGTATATGTAAATGACCTACCAGAGTCTGTAAATTCATTCATGAATATGTTTGCAGATGATGCAAAGATTGTGAAGAAAGTAAAAAACGAGAACAATGGAAGAGAACTTCAGGAGGATCTAAATAATCTGCATGAGTGGTCAGAAAAGTGGCTAATGAAATTCAACACTTCAAAATGTAAGGCAATGAGAATGGGTACAAGTGCAAGAAGGCCCAAGCTTGACTACTCGGTGGCTGGAGTACAACTTCAAGAGACAGAAAATGAGAGAGATCTAGGAGTAAACATACTAGCAGATTTGTCTCCAGAAATACATATAAATGGCATAGTAAGGGCAGCATATGCATTCTTATCAAATGTAAGGGTAGCCTTCAGGCACATGGACAAGGAAATGTTCAGAAATATTTATGTAACCTATGTGAGGCCAAAACTCGAATATGCAGCCCCCTTTTGGAATCCGCACTTGAAAAAGCACATAGCTAAGCTTGAAAAAGTTCAAAGACATGCCACGAAACTGGTGCCAGAAATACGCAATCTCAGTTATGATGAGAGGCTGAGGGAATTAGACTTACCATCACTCGAAGCTAGAAGAGTGAGGGGGGATATGGTGACAGTCTTTAAATTCCTTCATGGTTATGGTAGAGTGGATAGGGATCGATATTTTGATATGGCTGGCTCTAGAACTAGAGGTCATAGTTTGAAGCTTCGTAAGAAAACTTCTTTGCAGGATGTAAGGAAATACTTTTTCAGTGTAAGAGTAGTTGATAATTGGAATTGGCTAAGCGAGGAGGAAGTTAAAGCTATCTCAATCCATAGTTTTAAGGACAGGTATGATAAGTATCACTAAGTATAAAATGGAACCGATCAGGAAGACGGGAAGATACGAGCTTTGGGCTCTTTCCCGTAAACACAATTAGGTAATCACAATTAGGTAATCACACTCATGGAGAAACTATTAAGGAAACATATCTCTCTTCACTTGGAGTCTTTCAACTTTTTGTCAGTGAGGCAACATGGCTTCAGAGAAGGTAGATCAACAGTAACAAACTTATTAGAATTTTATGATGAGGTAAGCTGAATCTTGCAGGAAAGAGAGGGATAGGCCGATTGCATATTGCTAGACTTCCAGAAAGCGCCTGACACTGATCCATATTTGAGACTTATTAGGAAGCTGCAAGCAATGGCTAGAAAAGGTGGAAATGTCTTGAGATGGATAAAAACTTACTTAGAAGGAAGGGAACTGAGGGTTAGAGTAAGACAATCAGTGTCTGAATGGAGAAGAGTTAGAAGTGGAGTTCCACAGTGCTCAGTTTTAGGGCCACTTTCGTTCCTTGTATATGTAAATGACCTACCAGAGTCTGTAAATTCACTCATGAATATGTTTGCAGATGATGGAAAGATTGTGAAGAAAGTAGGAAACGAGAACAATTGTAGAGAACTTCAGCAAGATCTAAATAGTCTGCATGAGTGGTCAGAAAAGTGGTTAATGAAATTCAATACTTCAAAATGTAAGGTAATGAGAATGGGTACAAGTGCAAGAAGGCCCAAGCTTGACTACTCGGTGGCTGGAGTACAACTTCAAGAGACAGAATATGAGAGAGATCTAGGAGTAAACATACTAGCAGATTTGTCTCCAGAAATACATATAAATGGCATATTAAGGGCAGCATATGCATTCTTATCAAATGTAAGGGTAGCCTTCAAGCACATAGACATGGAAATGTTCACACATATTTATGAAACCTATCTGAGGCCAAAACTCGAATATGCAGCCCCCTTTTGGAATCCGCACTTGAAAAAGCACATAGCTAAGCTTGAAAAAGTTCAAAGACATACCACGAAACTAGTGCTAGAAATACACAATATCAGTTATGATGAGAGGTTGAGGGAATTAGACATACCATCACTCGAAGCTAGAAGATTGAGGGGGGATATGGTGGCGGTCTATAAATTTCTTCATGGTTATGACAGAGTGGATAGGGATCGATATTTTTATATGGCTGGCTCTAGAACTAGAAGTCATAGTTTGAAGCTTCGTAAGAAACTTCTTTGCAGGATGTAAGGAAATACTCTGTCAGTGTAAGAGTAGTTGATAACTGGAATTCGTTAAGCGAGGAGGTAGTTAATGCTATCTCGATCCATTGTTTTAAGGATAGGTAAGATAAGTATCACTAAGTATAAAATGGAACCGATCAGGAGACGGGAAGATACGAGTTTTGGACTCTTTCCCATAAACACAATTAGGTAATCACAATTAGGTAATCACACTCATGGAGAAACTATTAAGGAAACATATCTCTCTTCAATTGGAGTCTTTCAACTTTTTGTCAGTGAGGCAACATGGCTTCAGAGAAGGTAGATCAACAGTAACAAACTTATTAGAATTTTATGATGAGGTAAGCTGAATCTTGCAGGAAAGAGAGGGATAGGCCGATTGCATATTGCTAGACTTCCAGAAAGCGCCTGACACTGATCCATATTTGAGACTTATTAGGAAGCTGCAAGCAATGGCTAGAAAAGGTGGAAATGTCTTGAGATGGATAAAAACTTACTTAGAAGGAAGGGAACTAAGGGTTAGAGTAAGACAATCAGTGTCTGAATGGAGAAGAGTTAGAAGTGGAGTTCCACAGTGCTCAGTTTTAGGGCCACTTTCGTTCCTTGTATATGTAAATGACCTACCAGAGTCTGTAAATTCACTCATGAATATGTTTGCAGATGATGGAAAGATTGTGAAGAAAGTAGGAAACGAGAACAATTGTGGAGAACTTCAGGAAGATCTAAATAGTCTGCATGAGTGGTCAGAAAAGTGGTTAATGAAATTCAATACTTCAAAATGTAAGGTAATGAGAATGGGTACAAGTGCAAGAAGGCCCAAGCTTGACTACTCGGTGGCTGGAGTACAACTTCAAGAGACAGAAAATGAGAGAGATCTAGGAGTAAACATACTAGCAGATTTGTCTCCAGAAATACATATAAATGGCATAGTAAGGGCAGCATATGCATTCTTATCAAATGTAAGGGTAGCCTTCAAGCACATAGACATGGAAATGTTCACACATATTTATGAAACCTATCTGAGGCGAAAACTCGAATATGCAGCCCCCTTTTGGAATCCGCACTTGAAAAAGCACATAGCTAAGCTTGAAAAAGTTCAAAGACATACCACGAAACTAGTGCTAGAAATACACAATATCAGTTATGATGAGAGAGGTTGAGGGAATTAGACATACCATCACTCGAAGCTAGAAGATTGAGGGGGGATATGGTGGCGGTCTATAAATTTCTTCATGGTTATGACAGAGTGGATAGGAATCGATATTTTTATATGGCTGGCTCTAGAACTAGAGGTCATAGTTTGAAGCTTTGTAAGAAACTTCTTTGCAGGATGTAAGGAAATACTCTGTCAGTGTAAGAGTAGTTGATAAGTGGAATTCGTTAAGCGAGGAGGTAGTTAATGCTATCTCGATCCATTGTTTTAAGGATAGGTAAGATAAGTATCACTAAGTATAAAATGGAAGCGATCAGGAGACGGGAAGATACGAGTTTTGGACTCTTTCCCGTAAACACAATTAGGTAATCACAATTAGGTAATCACACACATGGAGAAACTACTAAGGAAACATATCTTTCTTCACTTGGAGTCCTTCAACTTTTTGTCAGTGAGGCAACATGGCTTCAGAGAAGGAAGATCAACAGTAAGAAGATTATTAGAATTTTATGATGAGATAAGCTGAATCTTACAGGAAAGAGAGGGATGGGCAGATTGCATATTGCTAGACTTTCAGAAAGCGTTTGACACTGATCCACATGGGAGACTTATTAGGAAGCTGCAAGCAATGGCTAGAATAGGTGGAAATGTCTTGGAATGGATAAAAACTTACTTAGAAGAAGGGAACAGAGGGTTAGAGTAAGATACTCAGTCTGAATGGAGAAGAGTTAGTAGTGGAGTTCCACAGGGCTCAGTTTTAGGGCCACTTTTGTTCCTTGTATATGTAAATGATCTACCAGAGTCTGTAAATTCATTCATGAATATGTTTGCAGATGATGCAAAGATTGTGAAGAAAGTAGGAAACGAGAACAATTGTAGAGAACTTCAGGAAGATCCAAATAGTCTGCACGAGTGGTCAGAAAAGTGGTTAATGAAATTTAATACTTCAAAATGTAAGGTAATGAAAATGGGTACAAGTGCAAAAAGGCCCAAGCTTGACTACTCGGTGGCTGGAGTACAACTTCAAGAGACAGAAAATGAGAGAGATCTAGGAGTAAACATACTAGCAGATTTGTCTCCAGAAATACATACAAATGGCATAGTAAGGGCAGCATATGCATTCTTATCAAATGTAAGGGTAGCCTTGAGGTACATGGACAAGGAAATGTTCAGAAATATTTATGTAACCTAAGTGAGGCCAAAACTCGAATATGCAGCCCCCTTTTGGAATCCGCACTTGAAAAAGCACATAGCTAAGCTTGAAAAAGTTCAAAGACATGCCACGAAACTGGTGCCAGAATTACATAATCTCAGTTATGATGACAGGCTGAGGGAATTAGACTTACCATCACTCGAAGCTAGAAGACTGACAGGGGATATGGTCACAGTCTTTAAATTCCTTCATGGTTATGATGGAGTGGATAGGAATCGATATTTTGATATGGCTGGTTCTAGAACTAGAGGTCATAGTTTGAAGTTTCATAAGAAAATTTCTTTGCAGGATGTAAGGAAATACTTTTTCAGTGTAAGAGTAGTTGACAATTGGAATTCGTTAAGCGAGGAGGTAGTTAATGCTATCTCAATCAATAGTTTTAAGGACAGGTATGATAAGTATCACTATGCATAAAATGGAAGCGATCAGGAGACGGGAAGATACGAGCTTTGATCTCTTTCCCATAAAAACAATTAGGTAATCACACACACACACACACACACACACACACACACACACACACACACACACACACACACACATAATGACAGAAGATCAGGGGATGGGGCCTCATTAAGATTGTTATACACAAATGCTGATGGATTAGCTGGTAAGGCAGTAGAATTAAAAGATAGGATTCACAACAGTAAGGCAGATATAGTAGCAATTACAGAGACTAAGTTGAGCGAGGACATAAACAGTGTCACAGTTTTTCCTAAGGGCTTCAGAATACTAAGGGTTGAAAGATCTGAGAGGACTGGTGGAGGGATAGCACTGCTCATAAGTGAGAGGATTCAAGTTGAAGAAATAAACTTGGCTATAGAAAGTGAGTTCAGGGAATTTCTTGTTGCTCGCATAAATACTGGGTCAGAGAGCATTATAATAACTGTTGTATACAACCCACCAAGGAACCAAAATAGGCTTGAAGTTTATGAGGAAAGTCATATAGGTACTATTGAAGTCATAAACTCAGTTGTCAACATGGCACGGGAGAAAAAATGTAGGATTTTGATTATGGGAGACTTTAATCATAAAGAGATAGATTGGATAAATCTTGACCCACACAGTGGTGAGGACTCATTTGGGGCAAGATTCCTAGATTGCGTACAAGGGAATTTCCTACACCAACATGTAATGGAACCAACAAGAGCCAGGGGTGGGGATGAGCCATCACTACTTGATCTAGTGTTCACAGATAATGTGTTGGATATTGAAAATATTGAGTATGAACCACCAATTGGAAAGAGTGACCACTGTGTGTTGTTGATGGAGTATATCATTGAAGACATTCTTCCTGAGAGTAGAGGCACTGAGGACATGAGGAGGAACTATCCGAAAGGAGATTACATCAAAATGAATGAGCTTTTTGCAGTTATTGACTGGAGAACCTTATTTTACAACAAAGATGTACAAGAAATGTATGACATCTTTTGTGAGAAATATGGGAAGATAGTAGATTGCTGCATACCTGTCACCAAAGTAGGTGTAATTCATGCCAGAGAGAAATGGTTCGATAATGGGTGTAAAAGAGCTAAGGAGTGGAGAGACAAATGCTGGAAAAGGTATAGGAGGAGAAAAAACATAAATGCCTGGCAAACCTACAAAAGAGCAAGAAATGACTACCTAAGTAAAAGGAGAGAGGCAGAGAGAGATTATGAGAGGGACATCACCAGGAAGGCTAAAGAAAATCCCAAGCTTTTCCACAGCTTTATCAGAAGAAAATTGAAGGTAAAAGAACAGGTTTTAAGGCTAAAGAGAGCGGATGGAAGCATCACTGAGACAGACGAAGAGATCTGCAAAGAATTGAACAAGGAGTTTCAGTCAGTATTTACAGTAGAAAATACCCCACCCCCTCAGATTGCAGTGATAGAAGCTCAAGGGCCGGTATTAGAGAACATCAACCTTACAGCCACAGAGGTATGCAAAGCGCTGATGGATTTAGATGTTCATAAAGCTACAGGTCCTGATGACATATCCCCTCATGTGCTTAAAAAATGCGCAAACACAATATCAGTGGCACTAAGTATCATATTTAAGGAGTCACTGGAGTCGGGGGAGATTCCAAGATGCTGGAAACAAGCAAATGTGATACCTATCTTCAAAAAGGGAAGGAGGGATACAGCTCTGAACTATAGACCAGTTTCCTTGACCAGCATAGTTTGCAAAGTTATGGAGAAACTACTAAGGAAACATATCTCTCTTCACTTGGAATCCTTCAACTTTTTGTCAGTGAGGCAACATGGCTTCAGAGAAGGAAGATCAACAGTAACAAACTTATTAGAATTTTATGATGAGGTAAGCCAAATCTTACAGGAAAGAGAGGGCTGGGCAGATTGCATATTCCTAGACTTCCAGAAAGCGTTTGACACTGTTCCACATGGGAGACTTATTAGGAAGCTGCAATCAATGGCTAGAATAGGTGGAAATGTCTTGGAATGGATAAAAACTTACTTAGAAGGAAGGGAACTGAGGGTTAGAGTAAGACACTCAGTGTCTGAATGGAGAAGAGTTAGTAGTGGAGTTCCACAGGGTTCAGTTTTAGGGCCACTTTTGTTCCTTGTATATGTAAATGACCTACCAGAGTCTGTAAATTCATTCATGAATATGTTTGCAGATGATGCAAAGATTGTGAAGAAAGTAAAAAACGAGAACAATGGTAGAGAACTTCAGGAGGATCTAAATAATCTGCATGAGTGGTCAGAAAAGTGGCTAATGAAATTCAATACCTCAAAATGTAAGGTAATGAGAATGGGTACAAGTGCAAGAAGGCCCAAGCTTGACTACTCGGTGGCTGGAGTACAACTTCAAGAGACAGAAAATGAGAGAGATCTAGGAGTAAACATACTGGCAGATTTGTCTCCAGAAATACATATAAATGGCGTAGTAAGGGCAGCATATGCATTCTTATCAAATGTAAGGGTAGCCTTCAGGTACATGGACAAGGAAATGTTCAGAAATATTTATGTAACCTATGTGAGGCCAAAACTCGAATATGCAGCCCCCTTTTGGAATCCGCACTTGAAAAAGCACATAGCTAAGCTTGAAAAAGTTCAAAGACATGCCACGAAACTGGTGCCAGAAATACGCAATCTCAGTTATGATGAGAGGCTGAGGGAATTAGACTTGCCATCACTCGAAGCTAGAAGAGTAAGGGGGGATATGGTGACAGTCTTTAAATTCCTTCATGGTTATGATAGAGTGGATAGGGATCGATATTTCGATATGGCTGGCTCTAGAACTAGAGGTCATAGTTTGAAGCTTCGTAAGAAAACTTCTTTGCAGGATGTAAGGAAATACTTTTTCAGTGTAAGAGTAGTTGATAATTGGAATTGGCTAAGCGAGGAGGTAGTTAATGCTATCTCAATCCATAGTTTTAAGGACAGGTACGATAAGTATCACTAAGTCTAAAATGGAACCGATCAGGAGACGGGAAGATACAAGCTTTGGGCTCTTTCCCGTAAACACAATTAGGTAATCACAATTAGGTAATCACACTTGGAATGTCCAGATTAAGGAAAACATTGAACAGTTCAGAAAAGAGTTCCAGGAGCTGAATATGGAAAATGATGCCATGAAAACTTCCTTTGCTGATGCACTAAAGGGGAATGTGGCAGTAAAAGAGGCTGTAAAGGTGGTGGCACTGGAAAACATACGAACAGTTGACTATAAAGAGACAGTAATCGAAAAAATGAAAGACTTTGTGATGGAAAGGGCAAACCCACTCATCAGACAGGCACTTGATAAGGAGAAGACAGTGGTAATCTCAGGCATAAGCGAATCCCAGGAGCCAACATGGCAGGGGAGACTTGAAGAAAATAAAGCTAGGGTTGTAGACCTGATAAGAAAGCTTGGAGTAGTATGTGGTCCTGAGGATATTGTAAACATACACCAACTAGGTAAATATTCGAGGGAAGGAAAGCCGAGACCAACAAAAGTAACCTTTCAGAGAGGGGAAACATGTGGGGAAATATTGTTGAGAAAAAAAAGTCTAAAAGACCTTCAAGAATTCAAAGAAGTGTTCATTAGACGATACAGAACACAGGAAGAGATGGGAAAGATCAAAAACTTGTTGCAAGAGGCAAGAAGGTTAAATGATGAAAGAAATGAAGAAGAGAAGAAAAATTTTCATTACAGAGTTCTTCCAGACAAAGGGGAGATAAAGAAGATAATGACAGAAGATCAGGGGATGGGGCCTCATTAAGATTGTTATACACAAATGCTGATGGATTAGCTGGTAAGGCAGTAGAATTAAAAGATAGGATTCACAACAGTAAGGCAGATATAGTAGCAATTACAGAGACTAAGTTGAGTGAGGACATAAACAGTGTCACAGTTTTTCCTAAGGGCTTCAGAATACTAAGGGTTGAAAGATCTGAGAGGACTGGTGGAGGGATAGCACTGCTCATAAGTGAAAGGATTCAAGTTGAAGAAATAAACTTGGCTATAGAAAGTGAGTTCAAGGAATTTCTTGTTGCTCGCATAAATACTGGGTCAGAGAGCATTATAATAACTGTTGTATACAACCCACCAAGGAACCAAAATAGGCTTGAAGTTTATGAGGAAAGTCATATAGGTACTATTGAAGTCATAAACTAAGTTGTTAACATGGCACGGGAAAAAAAATGTAGGATTTTGATTATGGGAGACTTTAATCATAAAGAGATAGATTGGATAAATCTTGACCCACACAGTGGTGAGGATTCATTCGGGGAAAGATTCCTAGATTGCGTACAAGGGAATTTCCTACACCAACATGTTATGGAACCAACAAGGGCCAGGGGTGGGGATGAGCCATCACTACTTGATCTAGTATTCACAGATAATGTGTTTGATATTGAAAAAATTGAGTATGAACCACCAATTGGAAAGAGTGACCACTGTGTGTTGTTGATGGAGTATATCATTGAAGACATTCTTCCTGAGAGTAGAGGCACTGAGGACATGAGGAGGAACTATCCGAAAGGAGATTACATCAAAATGAATGAGCTTTTTACAGTTATTGACTGGAGAACCTTATTTTACAACAAATCTGTACAAGAAATGTATGACATCTTTTGTGAGAAATATGGGAAGATAGTAGATTGCTGCATACCTGTCACCAAAGTAGGTGTAATTCATGCCAGAGAGAAATGGTTCGATAATGGGTGTAAAGGAGCTAAGGAGTGGAGAGACAAATGCTGGAAAAGGTATAGGAGGAGAAAAAACATAAATGCCTGGCAAACCTACAAAAGAGTAAGAAATGACTACCTAAGTAAAAGGAGAGAGGCAGAGAGAGACTATGAGAGGGACATCACACGGAAGGCTAAAGAAAATCCCAAGCTTTTCCACAGCTTTATCAGAGGAAAACTGAAGGTAAAAGAACAGGTTTTAAGGCTAAAGAGAGCGGATGGAAGCATCACTGAGACGGAGGAAGAGATCTGCAAAGAATTGAACAAGGAGTTTCAGTCAGTATTTACAGTAGAAAATACCCCACCCCCTCAGATTGCAGTGATAGAAGCTCAAGGGCCGGTATTAGAGAACATCAACCTTACAGCCACAGAGGTATGCAAAGCGCTGATGGATTTAGATGTTCATAAAGCTACAGGTCCTAATGACATATCCTCCCATGTGCTTAATAAATGCGCAAGCACAATATCAGTGGCACTAAGTATCATATTTAAGGAGTCACTGGGGTCGGGGGAGATTCCAAGATGCTGGAAACAAGCAAATGTGATACCTATCTTTTAAAAGGGAAGGAGGGATACGGCTCTGAACTATAGACCAGTTTCCTTGACCAGCATAGTTTGCAAAGTTATGGAGAAACTACTAAGGAAACATATCTCTCTTCACTTGGAATCCTTCAACTTTTTGTCAGTGAGGCAACATGGCTTCAGAGAAGGTAGATCAACAGTAACAAACTTATTAGAATTTTATGATGAGGTAAGCCAAATCTTACAGGAAAGAGAGGGCTGGGCAGATTGCATATTCCTAGACTTCCAGAAAGCGTTTGACACTGTTCCACATGGGAGACTTATTAGGAAGCTGCAAGCAATGGCTAAAATCAGTGGAAATGTCTTGGAATGGATAAAAACTTTCTTACAAGGAAGGGAACAGAGGGTTAGAGTAAGACACTCAGTGTTTGAATGGAGAAGAGTTAGTAGTGGAGTTCCACAGGGTTCAGTTTTAGGGCAACTTTTGTTCCTTGTATATGTAAATGACCTACCAGAGTCTGTAAATTCATTCATGAATATGTTTGCAGATGATGCAAAGATTGTGAAGAAAGTAAAAAACGAGAAGAATGGTACAGAACTTCAGGAGGACCTAAATAATCTGCATGAGTGGTCAGAAAAGTGGCTAATGAAATTCAATGCTTCAAAATGTAAGGTAATGAAAATGGGTACAAGTGCAAGAAGGCCCAAGCTTGACTACTCGGTGGCTGGAGTACAACTTCAAGAGACAGAAAATGAGAGAGATCTAGGAGTAAACATACTAGCAGATTTGTCTCCAGAAATACATATAAATGGCATAGTAAGGGCAGCATATGCATTCTTATCAAATGTAAGGGTAGCCTTCAGGCACATGGACAAGGAAATGTTCAGAAATATTTATGTAACCTATGTGAGGCCAAAACTCGAATATGCAGCCCCCTTTTGGAATCCGCACTTGAAAAAGCACATAGCTAAGCTTGAAAAAGTTCAAAGACATGCCACGAAACTGGTGCCAGAAATACGCAATCTCAGTTATGATGAGAGGCTGAGGGAATTAGACTTACCATCACTCGAAGCTAGAAGAGTGAGGGGGGATATGGTGACAGTCTTTAAATTCCTTCATGGTTATGATAGAGTGGATAGGGATCGATATTTTGATATGGCTGGCTCTAGAACTAGAGGTCATACTTTGAAGCTTCGTAAGAAACTTCTTTGCAGGATGTAAGGAAATACTTTTTCAGTGTAAGAGTAGTTGATAATTGGAATTGGCTAAGCGAGGAGGTAGTTAATTCTATCTCAATCCATAGTTTTAAGGACAGGTATGATAAGTATCACTAAGCATAAAATGGAAGCGATCAGGAGACGGGAAGATACGAGCTTTGGGCTCTTTCCCGTAAACACAATTAGGTAATCACAATTAGGTAATCACACACACACACACACCACATATATATATATATATATATATATATATATATATATATATATATATATATATATATATATATATATATATATATATATATATATATATATATATATATATATATATATATATATATATATTATATATATATATTAATAACACTGAACTGTTAACATTCAGTCTAAAATGGAAGGAAAAGCCCATTTTTTAATGGGCTTTTCCTTCCATATATATATATATATATATATATATATATATATATATATATATATATATATATATATATATATATATATATATATATATATATATATATATATATATATATATATATATATATATATATATATATATATATATATATATATATATATATATATATACATATACATATACATATACATATATATATATATATATATATATATATATATATATATATATATATATATATATATATATATATATATATATATATATATATATATATATATATATGTGTGTGTGTGTGTGTGTGTATATATATATATATATATATATATATATATATATATATATATATATATATATATATATATATATATATATATATATATATATATATATATATATATACACTATTAACTTTTTCTGTTAGTCAATAGCTAAAAAATAAAGTAAAAGCATATTAGGAGAAAGTAAAATTGTGTGTAGTACCAGAAAAAAGAAAATCAATATGCCCACCACAATAAGAGAAATTAGCATTTCATTTTCGTAATATATAGCTATAAGTCAAGTACAGTCAAAACTTCTGGAAATGTTTTGCTTCCTGCAGCAATAACGTTTTGTGTTCATGTTAATAAACAATTGGCTCTGTGAGAAACTACGATGGCATTAAGTATTATAACATTTACCTGACCTTTCATGGTATTGCAATCACTGCTATATCAAAGCATAAACTGTAACATAACTGTTTTAATAGGGATGAGGTGCACTCCCTGATAGCGAGTGAAGGTTTACCAAGAAGATTTTTTGCGTTCACAAAGAGCTGCCTGTGTTATTATCTCATAACCTATTCTGTAAAGCTGCCTCTCAAGAAGTGTCCTGTACTTCTTTTCCAGGTACTAGGTAGATATATCACAGTTGCTAATACTGCATTGTAGATATATGTTATTCTTCTCTAAGTCCACTAAACAGGTATGTATAGGATACTAGAAATTTGTTGATGAAGATGTAACTTATAAATTATCCTTACATCATCAGGAGTCTTTAGCCCTCAGCTATTCTATCCATCCTATTAGAGATAAATACTCTTATTACATGTGCATACACGTTTGCATGTGGGGGTCTTCTATATACACATGATTGCGAAACATCTTAAAAAATGAATATGAGTGAAAGTTACTCATTGTACGAATAAGGGCTTCTCTGCATAGCTTTCCAACATGTAAGCACTTACAAGAAAAAAGCATCATGCTCTCGACCCCTGGTTCCAGCACGGTTTTCCAGAATCCATTCTTGCTCATCTTTCCAATGTGCACATTAGGAAAGCACATTCGCATTATCTGCGGTGAAAACCTTCTACACACCATCAACTTATGATTATTATATGACAAACTCCTTAATCAAAATGTCCCCTCTTGTCAAAATCATCAAATTCAGAGAGGCATTTAAAGTTATCTACCTAATGAAGTTTTGTATCTACCTGAACGTTGGTCACCTCTCTACTCGCTGTCTATTTTTTTTTCAAACTAGCTGGCGTCTCACATTGTGTTCTGACCAAACACGCTGTCATCATATCTCCTTTTATTTTACATATGTTCAAGCGGGGGTAAAAACAGTTATTTCGGTGTTTCCTAATAACTCAAGCCAATGACTTCATATGTAACTTCGTAAAGCGTAGTGAATATTCAAGTTTTGGCATGATACACTATCAAGTACCTAGATACTTTTAACTATCATTACTGATCTTCATTTAACAATGCTGGGTACAAATCAGTTAACATAATGACTCTAAGGTCTAAAGGACTCTAAGTTCTACTCTGACCAGGATGACGAGGCTTTATATTTTTCCTCTTTACATTTTCCAACATTTGCCTCTCATCTTATAACAATTCTTCAGACATTATTAAGTCTTTTCTTTTGAGCATTAACAAGTCTTATCCTTGCCCTTAGTATAAGAGAGCTATCATTTTATGATCCTTGTCAAATACACACACAAATATTTCCATTAGAGAAGTGTCATTAAAGTGGATCCTCTTCGTCAAGACTCATAAAGTGATCTTTCATTGAATTGTAATCTTCTTGACTTTAGTTCAAATCTTTCTTTTTTTTCTTTTTCTTTTTTGCTCTGTCAGCCAGTCATTAAGCAATCTATTAGCAATAATAATTAGAATAGTACAAGTGGCAGCGGCAATAACTGTTCATTTTTACAGAAGCCCCTCTATAAAAAAAAAAAAATGACATTTTCAGTCTGTCCTCCCATACGTAATATACAGAACAAATATTATAAGTTAAACAGTAATAATAATACACAAAAACAACATTAACAACAATAGCAACATCGATAATAATAATAATAATAATAATAATAATAATAAAAATAATAACAATAATAATAATAATAATAATAATAATAATAATAATAATAATAATAATAATAATAATAATAATAATAATAATAATAATAAAAATAATAATAATAATAATAATGATAATAATAATAATAATAATAATAATAATAATAATAATAATAATAATAATAATAATAATAATAATAATAATAATAATAATAATTGAACAAGGATCTCTGAGGAGGGAACCTGGTTTGAAACTCCAAATAGCTAAGTAAATTTACAGCAACAACAAAAACATCTTCTACTACTACTACTACTACTACTACTACTACTACTACTAATAATAATAATAATAATAAAAATAATAATAATAATAATAATAATAATAATAATAATAATAATAATAATAATAATAGTAGTAGTAGTAGTAGTAGTAGTAGTAGTAGTAGCATAATTAGTATATGCTACAAGCTACACTTGTCCGAGAGCTCCGTGGACCTGCACTAAATGATTGCAAGCTATAGTTTAGATTAGACTGTAAGATTCAAGCGGTATTTCTCCAATGAAATTATTTTCAATAAGCGACCAAAATATATCATTTTCAGAGCACTCTTCCCGTATAGGTGTTAAGTGCACGTTATTTACATGCGCTCATAGACGCAATTAACATGTAAAAAAAAAAAAAAAAAAAAAAAAAAAAAAAGGCTAAAACTTCTCCGTGAAATGCACATTTCCAGTCTCAATCAAGAATTCTGCTCATGCTAAATCTAGAAAATGTAATTTCTTTAGTGTAGTAAAAGGTCTCTGATGAGAGGCAGGTGCAAGGTACAGTGATAGCACTAGAGCCCGACAATATACATACCATATAGCCGGGGCCTAAGCCCCCTCTCCAATCACGTGGACTCAGAGATCTACAGGCGATGGTTAAATAATCACGTAGACCTATATGAAATCACCCACCACCAAATTAATTTCCCAGTTTAATCGGTAACAACATGAAACAGTGATAGTTAATCTAACCAAGGGCCAGGATCAATCCTGAGACCAGAATTAACATTTGAAATTGATACTTGCATGTAAGTAATACTTTTACTGAAGTTTCAAACACATTTGCCGTACTATCTTCTGCATAGTAAATTAAAAATATATATTATTTTACAATGCAAGTGCATAATTTATAATTATTATTATTATTATTATTATTATTATTATTATTATTATTATTATTATTATTATTATTATTATTATTCTCTGTGTATTTATCCAATTCAGGTCCCCACTATAATTTATGCTAAAGATCCAGCATGAACTTAAGCCGGCCCTGACTACTATCAATACTACTACTACAATAATAATAATAATAATAATAATAATAATAATAAAAATAATAATAATAATAATAATAATAATAACAATAATAATAATAATAATAATAATAATAATAATAATAATAATAATAATAATAATAATGCAATTATTATTATTATTATTATTATTATTATTATTATTATTATTATTATTATTATTATTATTATTATTATTATTATTATACACAATCCCTCTTATAAAGGGGTGGCCTAGTTAGAGCAAATCCTTGACTCTTTGCAGGAGAATATACGAGGGTGTTAGGAAGGGCGGCATTCATCCTTAATTCCCCAGATTCAACCACTCAGCGTCCACCCACGATAGAATGGGGATTAATGCAGGCACATTATGTGGCAAGCAATAATAATAATAATAATAATAATAATAATAATAATAATAATAATAATAATAATAATAATAATAATAATAATAATAACAATAATAACAATAATAATAATAATAATAATAATAATAATAATAATAATAATAATAATAATAATAATAATTATTATTATTATTATTATTATTATTATTATTATTATTCAAGAGGACCTGCAGTACTGAATTGATTAAAATGCTCGACCCGGAAGGTGACAGATTCGCGATTGAAAACAGAGCGGGGAGTTAGGAATGGAATCTACCCATAATCATCCATCTCCAGTCTGTGTGCTTCCACTCCCATACTATAAAGAGCGAATACTTATTTATCTATCTATATACAGGAGTTGTAATTATCATATAAGGGGATGGCCTTTTCATAGCAAATCTTGACTCTGCCAGTGAAAGAATAATGGAGAGAATTACCAGTCCCCTGGCTCCGTTCCATTTAGTCGACTTTTGCGACAGTCAGGGAAATACGGAGCAGGTATTCTTGCCTCCCATCCTAGGGGAAGAAAGAGGAAAGATATAGAAATTACCTCATATCATTACGAGAAAGAGCCAAATGCTCGTAACTCCCCGTCTCCAGGTGGGTTCCATTATTGTTCTCAGTGATACTTATCATACTTGTTCTTAAATCTATGGATTGAGTTAACAACTGCCTCCTCGCTTAGTGAATTCCAAATATCAACTACTCTTACACTAAAACAGTACTTCCTTACATCCTGCAAAGAAGTTTTCTTTACAAAGTTTCAAACTATGATCTCTAGTTCTAATGCCAACCATATCGAAATATCGATTCCTATCCACTCTGACATAACCATGAAGGACTTCAAAAACCGTCACCATATTCCCCCTCATTCTTCTAGCTTCGAGTAATGGTCAGTCTAATTCTCTCCACCTCTTCTTATAACTGAGCTTCCATATTTCTGGCATCAGTTTCATGACATGTCTTTGAACTTTTTTCAGCATAATTATGTGCTTTTTCAAGTGTGGATTCCAAAAGTGGGTTGCATATTCAAGCTTTGTCCTCATATAGGTTACATAAATATGTCTGAACATTTTCTTTTCCAGGTGCCTGAATGCTACCCTTACATTTGCTAAGAAAACGTATGCTACCCTTACTATGCCATTTAGATGCATTTCCAGAGACAAATCTGCCAGTATGTTTACTCCTAGATCTCTCTCATTATCCGTTTCTTGAAGCTGTACTCCTGCTATTGAATATTGAAGCTTGGATCCTCTTGCATTTGTACCAATTCTCATTAATTTACATTTAGAAGTATTGAATTTCATAAGCCACTTTTCTGACAGCTCATGTAGACTATGTAGGTCTTCCTAAAGTTCTCTAACGTGATTGTGTGTCATATATATATATATATATATATATATATATATATATATATATATATATATATATATATATATATATATATATATATATATATGCATTTACAATACATACATACATACATACATACATACATACATACATATATATGGGTCAGGAGGAGGGGTAGCTATAAGGAGACTAAAACAGAAAATCAAGGATTTAGAGGCAATGTTTATAAGCCTTGGTGATAAAATTCGGAATATGGATAGAGATATGAAAGAGAATGAAACACTCAGAGAGCAAATAAGATTCTTGGAGGAAGCAAATAAAGCACAAGGGCAGGAGAGAAAGGAACTAGAAAAAAGAATAAAGAAGCTTGAAGGGGAAAAGAGTGAACTACAAACTAGAATTCCTAAACAAGAAGATAAAAACAAACAGCTAAATGACAACCTAAATGAATTAGATGTTAGTTCACTGCTCTCTTCTGAGAGAGACGAGATTGCAGCTTGGAATGTCCAGATTAAGGAAAACATTGAACAGTTTAGAAAAGAGTTCCAGAAGCTGAATATGGAAAATGATGCCATAAAAACTTCCTTTGCTGATGCACTAAAGGGGAATGTAGCAGTAAAAGAGGCTGTAAAGGTGGTGGCACTGGAAAACATACAAACAGTTGACTATAAAGAGACAGTAGTCGAAAAAATGAAAGACGTTGTGATGGAAAGGGCAAACCCACTCATCAAATAGGCACTTGATAAAGAGAAGACAGTGGTAATCTCAGGCATAAGCGAATCCCAGGAGCCAACATGGCAGGGAGACTTGAAGAAAATAAAGCTAGGGTTGTACACCTGATAAGAAAACTTGGAGTAGTTTGTGGTCCTGAGGATATTGTAAACATACACCAACTAGGCAAATATTCGAGAGAAGGAAAGCCGAGACCAACAAAAGTAACCTTTGAGAGAGGGGAAACAAGTAGGGAAATATTGTTGAGAAAAAAAAGTCTAAAAGACATTCAAGAATTCAAAGAAGTGTTCATTAGACGATACAGAACACAAGAAGAGATGGGAAAGATCAAAAACTTGTTGGAAGAGGCAAGAAGGTTAAATGAGGAAAGAAATGAAGAAGAGAAGAAAATTTTTCTTTTCAGAGTTCTTCCAGACAAAGGGGAGATAAAGAAGATAATGACAGAAGATCAGGGGATGGGGCCTCATTGAGATTGTTATACAAGTTGAAGAAATAAACTTGGCTATAGAAAGTGAGTTCAAGGAATTTCTTGTTGCTCGCATAAATACTGGGTCAGAGAGCATTATAATAACTGTTGTATATAACCCACCAAGGAACCAGAATAGGCTAGAAGTTTATGAGGAAAGTCATATAGGTACTATTGAAGTCATAAACTCAGTTCCTAGCATGGCAAGGGAGAGAAAATGTAGGATTTTGATTATGGGAGACTTTAATCATAAAGAGATAGATTGGATAAATCTTGACCCACACAGTGGTGAGGAATCATTGGGGGCAAGATTCCTAGATTGCGTACGAGGGAATTTCCTACACCAACATGTAATGGAACCAACGAGGGCCAAGGGTGGGGATGAGCCATCACTACTTGTTCTAGTGTTCACAGATAATGTGTTGGATATTGAAAAAATTTAGTATGAACCACCAATTGGAAAGAGTGACCACTGTGTGTTGTTGATGGAGTATATCATTGAAGATATTCTGCCTGAGAGTAGAGGCACTAAGGACATGAGGAGGAACTATCCGAAAGGAGATTACATCAAAATGATTGAGTATTTTGCAGTTATTGACTTAAGAACCTTATTTTACAACAAATCTGTACAAGAAATGTATGACATCTTTTGTGAGCAATAAGGAAAGATAATAGATTGCTGCATACCTTTCACCAAAGTAGGTGTAATTCATGCCAGAGAGAAATGGTTCGATAATGAGTGTAAAAGAACTAAGGAGTGGAGAGGCAAATGCTTCAAAAGGTATAGGAGGAGAAAAAACATAAATGCCTGGCAAACCTACAAAAGAGCAAGAAATAACTACCTAAGAAAAAGAAGAGAGGCAGAGAGAGACTATGAGAGGGACATCACACGGAAGGCTAAAGAAAATCCCAAGCTTTTCCACATCTTTATCAGAGATAAAACTGAAGGTAAAAGAACAGGTTTTAAGGCTTAAGAGAGAGGATGGAAGCATCACTGAGATGGATGAAGAGATCTGCAAAGAATTGAACAAGGAGTTTCAGTCAGTATTTACAGTAGAAAATACCCCACCCCCTCAGATTGCAGAGATAGAAGCTCAAGGGCCGGTATTAGAGAATATTAACCATACAGCCACACAGGTTTGCAAGGCGCTGATTGAGTTAGATGTTCATAAAGCTACAGGTCCTGATGACATATCCCCTCATGTACTTAAAAAATGAGCAAACTCAATATCAATGGCACTAAGTATCATATTTAAGAAGCCACTGGAGTCAGGAGAGATTCCAAGATGCTGGAAACAAGCAAACGTGATACCTATCTTCAAAATGGGAAGGAGGGACACGGCTCTGAACTATAGACCAGTTTCCTTGAACAGCAAAGTTTGCAAAGTTATGGAGAAACTAAGGAAACATATCTCTCTTCACTTGGAATCCTTCAACTTTTTGTAAGTGAGGCAACATGGCTTCAGAGAACATAGATCAACAGTAACAAGCTTATTAGAATTTTATGATGAGGTAAGCCGAATCTTGCAGGAAAGAGAGGGCTGGACAGATTGCATATTCCTAGACTTCCAGAAAGCGTTTGACACTGGTCCACATGGGAGACTTATTAGGAAGCTGCAAGCAATGGCTAGAATAGGTGGAAATGTCTTGGAATGGATAAAAACTTACTTAGAAGGAAGGGAACAAAGGGTTAGAGTAAGACACTCAGTGTCTGAATGGAGAAGAGTTAGTAGTGGAGTTCCACAGGGTTCAGTTTTAGGGCCACTATTGTTCCTTGTATATGTATATGATCTACAAGAGTGTGTAAATTCATTCATGAATATGTTTGCAGATGATGCAAAGATTGTGAAAAAGTAAGAAACGAGAACAATGGTAGAGAACTTCAGGAAGATCTAAATAGTCTGCATGAGTGGTCAGAAAAGTGGCTAATGAAATTCAGTACTTCAAAATGTAATGTAATGAGAATAGGTACAAGTGGAAGAAGGCCCAAGCTTGACTACTCGGTGGCTGGAGTACAACTTCAAGAGACAGAAAATGAGAGAGATCTAGGAGTAAACATACTGGCAGATTTGTCTCCAGAAATACATATAAATGGCATAGAAAGGGAAGCATATGCATTCTTATCAAATGTAAGGGTAACCTTCAGGCACATGGACAAGGAAATGTTCAGAAATCTTTATATAACCTATCTGAGGCCAAAACTCGAATATGCAGCCCCCTTTTGGAATCCGCACTTGAAAAAGCACATAGCTAAGCTTGAAAAAGTTCAAAGACATGCCACGAAACTGGTGCCAGAAATACGCAATCTCAGTTATGATGAGAGGCTGAGGGAATTAGACCTACCATCACTTGAAACTAGAAGATTGAGGGGGATATGGGGACAGTCTTTAAATTCCTTCATGGTTATGATAGAGTGGATAGGGATCGATTTTTTGATATGACAGGCTCTAGAACTAGAGGTCATAGTTTGAAGCTTCGTAAGAAAACTTCTTTGCAGGATGTAAGGAAATACTTTTTCAGTGTAGGAGTAGTTGATAATTGGAATTCGCAAAGCGAGGAGGTAGTTAATGCTATCTCAATCCATTGTTTTAAGGACAGGTATGATAAGTATCACTTAGTATAAAATGGAAGCGATCCGGAGACGGGAAGATACGAGCTTTGGGCTCTTTCCCGTAAACACAATTAAGTAATTGCAATTAGGTAATTACACATATGCTGATGGATTAGCTGGTAAGGCAGTAGAATTAAAAGATAGGATTCACAACAGTGAGGCAGATATAGTAGCAATTACAGAGACTAAGTTGAGTGAGGACATAAACAGTGTCACAATTTTCCTAATGGCTTCAGAATATTAAGGTTTGAAAGATCTGAGAGGACTGGTGGAGGGATAGCACTGCTTATAAGTGAAAGGATTCAAGTTCAAGAAATAAACTTGGCTATAGAAAGTGAGTTCAATGAATTTCTTGTTCCTCGCATAAATACTGGGACAGAGAGCATAATAATAACTCTTGTATATAACCCACCAAGGAGCCAGAATAAGCTAGAAGGTTATGAGGAAAGTCATATAGGTACTATTGAAGTCAAAAACTCTTTTGTTAACATTGCATGGGAGAGAAAATGTAGGATTTTGATTACGTGAGATTTTAATCATAAAGAGATAGATTGGATAAATCTTGACCCACACAGTGGTGAGGACTCATTCGGGGCAAGATTCCTAGATTGCGTACAAGGGAATTTCCTACACCAACATGAAATGGAACCAACGAGGGCCAGGGGTGGGGATGAGCCATCACTACTCGATCTAGTATTCACAGATAATGTGTTTGATATTGAAAAAATTGAGTATGAACCACCAATTGGAAAGAGTGACCACTGTGTGTTGTTGATGGAGTATATCATTGAAGATATTCTGCCTGAGAGTAGAGACACTGAGGACATGAGGAGGAACTATCCGAAAGGAAATTACATCAAAATGAATGAGCTTTTTGCAGATATTAACTGGAGAATCTTATTTTACAACAAATCTGTACAAGAAAAGTATGAAATCTTTTGTGAGAAATATGGGAAGATAGTAGATTGCTGCATACCTGTCACCAAAGTAGGTGCAATTCATACCAGAGAGAAATGGTTCGATAATGAGTGTAAAAGAGCTAAGGAGTGGAGAGACAAATGTTGGAAAAGGTATAGGAGGAGAAAAAACATAAATGACTGGCAAACCTACAAAAGAACAAGAAATGACTACCTAAGAGAGAGGAAGAGAGAGACTATGAGAGGGACATCACCAGGAAGGCTAAAGAAAATCCCAAGCTTTACCACAGCTTTATCAGAGGAAAACTGAAGGTTAAAGAACAGGTTTTAAGGCTAAAGAGAGCGGATGGAAGCATCACTGAGACGGATGAAGAGATCTGCAAAGAATTGAACAATGAGTTTCAGTCAGTATTTACAGTAGAAAATACCCCACTCCCTCAGATTGCAATGATAGAAGCTCAAGGGCCGGTATTAGATAACATCAACCTTACAGCCACAGAGGTTTGCAAGTGCTGATGGATTTAGATGTTCATAAAGCTACAGGTCCTGATGACAAATCCCCTCATGTACTTAAAAAATGCGCAAACTCAATATCAGTGGCACTAGGTTATCATATTTAAAAAGAAGCTTGAAAGAAGCAAATGTGATACCTATCTTTAAAAAGGGAAGGAGGGATATGGCTCAAAACTATAGACCAGTTTCCTTGACCAGCATAGTTTGCAAAGTTATGGAGAAACTATTAAGGAAACATATCTCTCTTCACTTGGAATCCTTCAACTTTTTGTCAGTGAGGCAACATGGCTTCCGAGAAGGTAGATCAACAGTAACAAACTTATTAGAATTTTATGATGAGGTAAGCCAAATCTTACAGGAAAGAGAGGGATGGGCAGATTGCATATTCCTAGACTTCCAGAAAGCGTTTGACACTGTTCCACATGGGAGACTTATTAGGAAGCTGCAAGCAATGGCTAGAATAGGCAGAAATGTCTTGGAATGGATAAAAACTTACTTAGAAGGAAGGGAACAGAGGGTTAGAGTAAGACACTCAGTGTCTGAATGGAGAAGAGTTAGTAGTGGAGTTCCACAGGGTTCAGTTTTAGGGCCACTTTTGTTCCTTGTATATGTAAATGACCTACCATAGTCTGAAAACTCATTCATGAATATGTTTGCAGATGATGCAAAGATTGTGAAGAAAGTAAAAAACGAGAACTATGGTAGAGAACTTCAGGAAGATCTAAATAGTCTGCATGAGTGGTCAGAAATGTGGCTAATGAAATTCAATACTTCAAAATGTAAGGTAATAAGAATGGGTACAACTGGAAGAAGGCCCAAGTTTGACTACTTGGTGGCTGGAGAACAACTTCAAGAGACAGAAAATGAGCTAGATCTAGGAGTAAACATCCTGGCAGATTTGTGTCCTGAAATACATATAAATGGCATAGTAAGGGCAGCATATGCATTCTTGTCAAATGTAAGGGTAGCCTTCAGGCACATGGACAAGGAAATGTTCAGAAATATTTATGTAACCTATGTGAGGCCAAAACTCGAATATGCAGCCCCCTTTTGGAATCCACACTTGTAAAAGCACATAGCTAAGCTTGAAAAAATTCAAAGACATGCCACGAAACTGGTGCCAGAAATACTCAAACTCAGTTATGATGAGAGGTTGAGGGAATTAGACTTACCATCACTCGAAGCTAGAAGATTGAGGGGGGATATGGCGACAGTCTTTAAATTCCTTCATGGTTATGATAGAGTGGATAGGGATCGATATTTTGATATGGCTGGCTCTAGAACTAGAGGTCATAGTTTGAAGCTTTGTAAGAAAACTTGTTTGCAGGATGTAAGGAAATACTTTTTCAGTGTAAGAGTAGTTGATAATTGGAATTGGCTAAGCGAGGAGGTAGTTAATGCTATCTCAATCCATAGTTTTAAGGACAGGTATGACAAGTATCACAAAGTATAAAATGGAAGCGATCAGGAGACGGGAAGATACGAACTTTGAGCTCTTTCCCGTAAACACAATTAGGTAATTACAATTAGGTAAATACACACATAGAGAAATGAAAGGGAATGAATCACCGAGAGGAAATAAGATTTTTGGAGGAAGCAAATAAAGCACAAGGGCAGGAGAGAAAAGAACTAGAAAAACGAATAAAGAAGCTGGAAAGGGGAAAAGAGTGAACTAGAAACCAGAATTTTTAAAGAAGAAGATAACAACAAACAGCTGAATGACAACCTAAATGAATTAGGTGTTAGTTCACTGCTCTCTTCTGAGAGAGACGAGATTGCAGCTTGGAATGTCCAGATTAAGGAAAACATTGAACAGTTTAGAAAAGAGTTCCAGGAGCTGAATATGGAAAATGATGTCATGAAAACTTCCTTTGCTGATGCACTAAAGGGGAATGTGGCAGTAAAAGAGGCTGTAAAGGTGGTGGCACTGGAAAACATACAAACAGTTGACTATAAAGAGACAGTAATCGAAAAAATGAAAGACGTTGTGATGGAAAAGTCAAATCTACTGTTTAAACAGGCACCTGATAAAGAGAAGACAGTGGTAATCTCAGGTATAAGCGAATCCCAGGAGCCAACATGGCAGGGGAGACTTGAAGAAAATAAAGCTAGGGTTATGGACCTGATAAGAAAGCTTGGAGTAGTTTGTGGTCCTGAGGATATTGTGAACATTCACCAAATGGGCAAATATTCGAGGGAAGGAAAGCAGAGACCAACAAAAGTAATCTTTGAGAGAGGGGAAACATGTAGGGAAATACTGATGAGAAAAAAAAGTGCATAAGGCCTTCAAGAATTCAAAGAAGTGTTTATTAGACGATACAGAACACAGGAAGAGATAGGAAAGATCAAAAACTTGTTGCAAGAGGCAAAAAGGTTAAATGAGGAAAGAAATGAAGAAGAGAAGAAAAATTTTCATTTCAGAGCTCTTCCAGACAAAGGGGAGATAAAGAAGATAATGACAGAAGATCAGGGGATGGTGCCTCATTAAGTTTTAAGGACAGGTATGATAAGTATCACTAAGTCTAAAATGGAACTGATCAGGAGACGGGAAGATACGAGCATTGGGCTCTTTCCCGTAAACACAATTAGGTAATCACAATTAGGTAATCACACAAATGTTGATGGATTAGCTGGAAGGCAGTAGAATTAAAAAATAGGCTTCACAACAGTAAGTCAGATATAGTAGCAATTACAGAGGCTAAGTTGAGTGAGGACATAATCAGTGTCACAGTTTTTCCTAAGGGCTTCAGAATATTAAGGGTTGAAAGATCTGAGAGGACTGGTGGAGGGATAGCACTGCTCATAAGTGAAAGGATTCAGGTTGAAGAAATAAACTTGGCTATAGAAAGTGAGTTCAAGGAATTTCTTGTTGCTCGCATAAATACTGGGTCAGAGAGCATTATAATAAATATTGTATATAACCCACCAAGGGACCAGAATAGGCTAGAAGTTTATGAGGAAAGTCATATAGGAACTATTGAAGTCATAAACTCAGTTGTTAATATGGCACAGGAGAGAAAATGTAGAAATTTGATTATGGGAGATTTTAATCATAAAGAGATAGATTGGATAAATCTTGACCCACACAGTGGAAACATAAATGCCTGGCAAACATATAAAAGAGCAAGAAATGACTACCTAAGTAAAAGAAGAGAGGCAGAGAGAGACTATGAGAGGGACATCACCAGGAAGGCTAAAGAAAATCCCTTGCTTTTCCATTGCTTTATCAGAGGAAAACTGAAGGTAAAAGAACAGGTTTTAAGGCTTAAGAGAGTGGATGGAAGCATTACTGAGACAGATGAAGAGATCTGCAAAAAAGGGAACAAGGGGTTTCAGTCAGTATTTATAGTAAAAAATACCCCACCCCCTCAGATTGCAGAGATAGACGCTCAAGGGCCGGTATTAGAAAACATCAACCTTACAGCCACGGAGGTATGCAAAGCACTGATGGAGTTAGGTGTTCATAAATCTACAGGTCCTGATGACATATCCCCTCATGTACTTAAAAAATGAGCAAGCTCAATATCAGTGGCACTAAGTATTATATTGAAAAAGCCACTGGAGTCAGGGGAGATTCCAAGATGCTGGAAACAAGCAAATGTGATACCTATCTTCAAAGAGGGAAGGAGGGATACGGCTCTGAACTATAGACCAGTTTCTTTGACCAGCATAGTTTGCAAAGTTATGGAGAAACTACTAAGGAAACATATCTCTCTTCAATTGGAATCCTTCAACTTTTTGTCAGTGAGGCATCATAGCTTCAGAGAAGGTAGATCAACAGTAACAAACTTATTAGAATTTTATGATGAGGTAAGCCGAATCATACAGGAAAGAGAGGGCTGGGCAGATTGCATATTCCTAGACTTCCAGAAAGCGTTTGACACTGTTCCACATGGGAGACTTATTAGGAAGATGCAAGCAATGGCTAAAATCGGTGGAAATGTCTTGGAATGGATAAAAACTTACTTACAAGGAAGGGAACAGAGGGTTAGAGTAAGACACTCAGTGTTTGAATGGAGAAGAGTTAGTAGTGGAGTTCCACAGGGTTCAGGTTTAAGGCCACTTTTGTTCCTTGTATATGTAAATGACCTACCAGAGTCTGTAAATTCATTCATGAATATGTTTGCAGATGATGCAAAGATTGTGAAGAAAGTAGGAAACGAAACCAATTGTAGAGAACTTCAGGAAGATCTAAATAGTCTGCATGAGTGGTCAGAAAAGTGGCTAATGAAATGCAATACTTCAAAATGTAAGGTAATGAGAATGGGTACAAGTGCAAGAAGGCCCAAGCTTGACTACTCGGTGGCAGGAGTACAGCTTCAAGAGACAGAAAATGAGAGAGATCTAGGAGTAAAAATACTGGCAGATTTGTCTCCAGAAATACATATAAATGGCATAGTAAGGGCAGCATATGCCTTCTTATCAAAGTAAGGGTAGCCTTCAGGCACATGGACAAGGAAATATTCAGAAATATTTATGTAACATATGTGTGGCAAAAACTCAAATATGCAGCCCCCTTTTGGAATCCACACTTGAAAAAGCATGTAGGTAAGCTTGAAAAAGTTCAAAGACATGCCATGAAACTGGTGCCAGAAATACGTAATCTCAGTTATGATGAGAGGCTGAGGGAATTAGACTTACCATCACTCAAAGCTAGATGATTGAGGGGGGATATGGTGGCAGTCTTTAAATTCCTTCAATGTTATGATGGAGTGGATAGAGATCGATATTTTGATATGGCTGGCTCTAGAACTAGAGGTCATAATTTGAAGCTTCGTAAGAAAACTTCTTTGCAGGATGTAAGGAAATACTTTTTCAGTGTAAGAGTAGTTGAAAATTGGAATTCGCTAAGCGAGGAGTTAATGCTATCTCAATCCACAGTTTTAAGGACAGGTATGATAAGTATCACTAAGTAGAAAATGGAACCGATCAGGAGACGGGAAGTTAGTATCTTTGGTCTCTTTCTCGGAAACACAATTAGGTAATCACAATTAGGTAATCACATTGCTATTTTCTGGGAGAGATGAGATTACAGCTTGGATGTCCAGATAAAGGAATACATCTAACATTTTAGAAAAGAGATTCTGGAACTGAATATGGAACATGATGCCATGAAAATTACCTTTGTAGATGCAGTAAAGTGGAATGTTGCAGTAAAAGAAGCTGTTTGGGTGGTGGGACTGGAAAACTTACAAACGGTTGACTATAAAGAAAGAGTTATATAAAAAGTAAAAGATGATGTGATGGAAAGGGGTAAACCACTGATTAAACAGGCACGTGATAAAGAGAAGACAGTGGTAATCTAAGGCATAAGTGAATCCAAGGAGTCAATATGGCAGGGGAGAATTGCAGAAAATAAAGCTATGTTTTCCGACCTGATAACGAAGCTTGGAATAGTATGAGGTTCGGAGGATATTGTAAGCATTTACTAACTGGGTATATATTCTAGGGAAGGAAAGCAAAGACCAACGAAAGTAACCTTTGAGAGAGGGGACACATGTAGAGAAATATTGATGAGAAAAAAATCTAAAAGACCTTCAAAAATTCAATGCAGTGTTCATTAGACCATACTGAACACAGAAAGAGAGGGAAAAGATAAAAAAACATATTGAATGAGGGAAGACATGAAGGGAATTCAAATTTTTATTTCAGAGTTCTTCCAGATAAAGGGGGGATAAAGAAGATAATAATAGAAACTCAGGGGATGGGGCCTCATTAAGGTTACTGTGCACAAACGCTGATGTAGTAGCTGGTAATGAAGTAGAATTAAAGGATAGGAATCACAACAGTAAGGCAGATATAGTAGCGGTTACAGAGACTAAGTTAATTGAGGACATAAACAATGTCACAGTTTTTCCTAAGGACTTCAGAATATTAAGGGTTGAAAGAACTGAGAGGTCTGGTGTAGGGATAGCACTGCTCATAAGTGAAAGACTTCAGGTTGAAGAAATAAACTTTGCTATAGAAAGTGAGTTCAAGGAATTTCTTGTTACTCGCATAAACACTGGGTCAGAAGGCATTATAATAACTGTTGTATATAACCCACCAAGGAACCAACTTAGGCTAGAAAGTCATATAGGTACTGGTGAAGTTGCTAACATTGCACGTGAGAAAAATTTTAGGATTTTTATTAAGGGATATATTAACCGTAGTGAGATAGATTGGATAAATCCTAACCCATGCAGTGGGGAGGACTCATTGGAGGCAAGATTCCTAGATTGTGTACAATGGAATTTCCTACATGAACTGGAACCAACGAGGGCCAGGGATGAGAATGAGCCATCGCTGCTTGATCTAGTATTCAGAATGTTTTGGATTTTAAAAAATTAAGTATGAACCACCAGTTGGAAAGAGCGACCACTGTGTGCTGTTGATGGAGTATATCATCGAAGATGTTCTTCCTAAAAGGAGGCACTAAAGACACGAAGAGGGACCATCTGAAAGGAGATTAAATCAAACTGAATGAGCTTTTGCAGTTATTGACTGGAGGGCCTATTTAACAACAAATCTGTACAAGACATGTATGACACTTTTTGTGAGGAATATGGGAAGATAGTAGATTGTTATATACTTTCCACCAAAATAGGACTTACTCATGCCAGAGAGAAATGGTTTATAATGAGTGTAAATAAGCTAAGGAGTGGAGACACAAATGCTGGAAAAGGTATAATAGGAGAAAAAGCATAATTGCTGGTCAGACTTATAAAAGAGCAAGAAATGATTACCTAAGTAAAAGAAAAGAGGCAGAGAGAGACTATGAAAGGGATATCACCAGGAAGGCTAAAGATAATCCCAAACTATTCCACAGTTTTATCAGAGGAAAATTGAAGGTAAAATAATAGGTTTTAAAGGTAATGAGAGAGGATGGAAGCATCACTGAGACAGATATAAGAGATCTGTGAAGAATTGGACAAGGAACTTCAGTAGGTATTTACAGTAGAAAATACACCACCCCCTCAGATTGCAAACATAGTAGCTCATGGGCCAATATTAAAGAACATCATCTTTTCAGCCACAGAATTATGCAAAGAGCTGATGGAGTTAGATGCCCATAAAACTACAGGTCCTGATGATATATCTCCTTATGTACTTAAGAATATGTGCTAAATCAATATCTGCGGCACTAAGTATCATATTTGAAAAGTCGTTGGAATCAGGGGAGATTCCAGGATGCTGGAAACAAGCAAATGAGATACCTATCTTCAAAAAGGGATGGAAGGATTCAGCTCTAAACAATAGGCCTGTTTCCTTGACCAGCATAGTTTGCTAAGTTATGGAGAAACTACTAAGAAAACACATCTTTTTTCACTTGGAATCCTTCAACTTTTTCTCAGTGAGACAACATGGCTTCAGAGATCAACAGTAACAAACTAATTAGAATTTTATGATGAGATAAGCCGAATCTTACAGGAAAGAGAGGGCTGGGCAGATTGCATATGCCTAGAGTTCCATAAAACATTGGACTCGGTCCAACATGGGAGACTTATTAAGAAGCTGCAAGCAATGGTGAGAATAGGTGAAAATGTTTTGGAATTGATAACAACTTTCTTAGAAATAGGGAACAGAGGGTTAGAGTAAGAACTCAGTGTCTGAATGGAAAAGAGGTAGTAGTTGAGTTCCACAGGGTTCAGTTTTAGGGTCACTTTTGTTCCTTGTATATGTGAATGACCTTCCTAGAGTCTGTAAATTCATTCATGAATATGTTTGAAGATGATGCAAAGATTGTGAAAAAAGTAACAGACGAGAATAATGATAGAGAACTTCAAAAAGACCCAAGTGGTCTCCATGAGTGGTCAGAAAAGTTTGTAATGAAGTTCATTACTTCAGAATGTAAGGTAATGAGAATGGGTACAAGCGCAAGAAGGCCCAAGCTTGACTCTCAATGGATGGAGCAGAACTTCAAGAGACAGAGAATGAGAGAGATCTAGGAGTCAACATACTGGACGATTTGTCTCCAGAGATGCATATAAATGGCAAAATAAGGGCAACATGTGCTTCCTTAGCATTTGTAAAGGTAGCTTTCAGGCACTAATACAAGGTAATGCTCAGAAATATTTATATAACCAAGTTAAGCTGGCAAAAGTTCAAAGACATGCCACTAAACTGGTGCCAGAAATACGCAATCTTAGTTATGATGAGAGGCTGAGGGAATTAGACTTACCATAGCTCAAAGCAAGAAGAATGAGGAAGGATATAGTAACGGTTCTTAATTTCCTTCAAGGCCACGACATAGTGAATAGGGATCGATATTTTAATACAGTTGACACTAGAACAAGAGGTCATAGTTTGAAGCTTCATAAGAAAACATCTTTGCAGGATGTAAGGAGGTACTTTTTTTTAGTGTAAGAATAGTTGATAATTGGAATGGGCTAAGTAAGGAGGTAGTTAATGCTAACTCAGTCCATAGATTTAAGGACAAATACGATAAGTATCTCTAAATACAAAATGGATTCGATCAGGATACGGGAAGTTACGAGCTTTGTGCTTATCAGAAAGAGCCCCAAACTCGTAGCTTCCTGCCTCCTGGTAAGTTTGATTTTGTACTTAGTGATAGTTATCATACATGTCCTTATAACTATGGATTGAGTAAGCATTAACTACTTAATCACTTAGCAAATTCTGATTATCAACTACTCTTACACTAAAAAGGTACCTTCTCACATCCTGCAGAGAAGTTTTCTTACGAAGCTTCAAACTATGACCTCTAGGTATAATGCCAGCCATATCAATATATCGATCCCTATCCACTCTGTCATAACCATCAAGGAATTTAAAAACTGTCACCACATCCCTCCTCAATCTTCTAGTTTCGAGTGATGGTAAGTTTAATTTCCTCAGCCTCTCCTCATAACTAATATTGCGTATTTCTGGCACCAGTTTCATGCCATATCATTGAACATTTTTTAGCTTCACCACGTGCTCTTTGAAGTGTGGGTTCCAAAAGGGGGCTGCATATTCAAGCTTTGGCCTCAAATAGGTTACATAAATATTTCTGAACATTTCCTTGTCCATGTGCCTGAAGGGTACCCTTACTTTTGCTAAGAAAGCATTTAGTGCCCTCACTATGTCATTTATATGCATTTCTGGAGATAAATCGGTCAGTATGTTTACTCCTAGATCTCTCTCATTCTTTGTCTCTTGAAGTTCTACCCCTGCCACTGAGTAGCCAAGTTTGGACCTTCTTGCACTTGTACCCACACTCATTTCCTTGCATTTAGAAGTATTGAATTTCATTAGTCACTTTTCTAATCGCTCATGCAGACTATTTAGATCTTCCTGAAGTTCTCTACCATTGCTCTCGTTTCTTACTTTTTTCACACTCTTTGTATCATCTGCCAACATATTCATGAATAAATTTCAGACTCTGGTAGATTATTTACATATACAAGAAAACAAAGTGGCCCTAAATTCGAACCCTGTAGAACTCCACTACTAAATTTTCTCCTTTAAAACACTGTCTTACTCTAACCCTCTGTTCTCTTCCTTCTAAGTATGTTTTTATCCATTCCAAGACATTTCCATCTATTCCTGCTATTGCTTGCAGCTTCTTAATAAGTCACCCATGTGGGACAGTGTCAAATGCTTTCTGGTAGTCTATGAAATATGCAGTCTGCACAGCCCTTTCTTTCCTGTAAGTTTCGGCTTACCTCATCATAAAACTCTAATAAGTTTGCTATTGTTGAACTACCTTCTCTGAAGACATGTTGTCTCACTGACAAAAAGTTGAAGGATTCCAAGTGACGAAATATATACTTCTTTAGTAGTTTCTCCATGAATGTTGCAGACTATGCTGGTCAAGGAAACAGGTCTATGGTTTAGAGCCGTATCCCTCCTTTCATTTTTGAAAAGTATCACATTCACTCATTTTTAACATCTTGGAATCTCCCCTGACTCCAGTGACTTTTTAAATATAATGCTTAGTGCCACTTATACTGAATTAGTGCATTTCTTTAATACATAAGGGTATATAGCATGAGGACCTGTTGCCTTTTGGGCATCTAACTCCATCAGCGCTTTGCATTCCTTTTTATCTGAAATATGATGTTCTCTAATTCCGACCCATAAGCTTCTAATTCTGCAGTCTGAGGAAGTGGGGTATTTTTTTACTGTAAATACTGACTGAAGCATCTTGTCTGTGTGTGTGTGTGTGTGATTACCTAATTGTGATTACCTAATTGTGCTTACGGGAAAGAGCCCAAAGCTCGTATCTTCCCGTCTCCTGATCGGTTTCATTTTGTACTTAGTGATACTTATCATACCGGTCCTCAATACTATGGATTGAGATACAATTAACTACCTCCTCACTTAGTTAATTCCAATTATCAGCTACTCTTACACTGAAAAAGTACTTCCTTACATCCTGCAAAAAATATTTCTTATGAAGCTTTAAACTATGGCGCTTATTTCTAGAGCCAGCCAAATCAAATTTCGATCAATATCCACTCTATCATAGCTATGAAGGAATTTAAAGACTGTTACCATATCCCCCCTCAATCTTCTAGCTTCGAGTGATGGTAAGTCTAATTTCTTCAGCCTCTCATCATAACTGAGATTGCATATTTCTGGCACCAGTTTCGTGGCATGTCTTTGAACTTTTTCAAGCTTACCTACGTGCTTTTTCAAGTGCGGATTCCAAAAGGGGACTGCATATTCAAGTTTTGGCCTCACATAGGTTACATAAATATTTGTGAACATTTCCTTGTCCATGTGCTTGAAGGCTATCCTTACATTTGATAAGAAAGCATATGCTGCCCTTACTGTGCTATTTATATGTATTTCTGGAGAAAAATCTGCCAGTATGTTTACTCCTAGATTTCTCTCATTTTCTGTCTCTTGAACTTGTACTCCTGTCACCGAGTAGTCAAGTTTGGGCCTTCTTGCACTTGTACCCATTCTCATTACTTTACATTTTGAAGTATTGAATTTCATTGGCCACTTTTCTGACCACTCATGGAGGCTATTTAGATCTTCCTGAAGTTCTCTACCATTGTTCTCGTTTCTTACTTTCTTCACAATCTTTGCATCATCTGCAAACATATTCATGAATGAATTTACAGACGCTGGTAGGTTATTTACATATACAAGGAACAAAGTGGCCCTAAAACCGAACCCTGTGGAACTTCACTACTAACTCTTCTCCATTCAGACACTGTCTTACACTAACCTTCTGTTCCCTTCCTCCTAAGTAAGCTTTTATCCATTCCAAGACATTTCCACCTATTCTCGCCATTGCATGCAGCTTCCTAATAAGTCTCCCATGTGGAACAGTGCCAAATGCTTTCTGGAAGTCTAGGAATATGCAATCTGCCCAGCCCTCTCTTTCCTGTAAGATTCGGCTTACCTCATCATAAAATTCTAATAAATTTGTTACTGTTGATCTACTCTCTCTGAAGCCATGTTGTCTTACTGATAGAAAGTTGGAGGATTCCAATGAAGAGAGATATGCTTCCTTAGTAGTTTCTCCATAACTTTGCAAACTATGCTGGTCAAGGAAACTGGTCTATAGTTTTGAGCCGAATCTCTCCTTCCCATTTTGAAGATTGGTATCACGCTTGCTTATTTCCAGCATCTTGGAATCTCCCCTGACTCCAGTGACTTTTTAAATATGATACTTAGTGCCACTGATATTGAGTTTGTGCATATTTTAAGTACATGAGGTGATATATCATCAGGACCTGTAGCTTTATGGACATCTAACTCCATCAGCGCATTCCATACCTCTGTGGCTGAAAGGTTGATGTTCTCTAATACTGACCCTTGAGCTTTTATCTCAGCAATCTAAGAGGGTGGGGTATTTTCTACTGTAAATACTGACTGAAACTCCTTGTTCAATTCTTTGCAGATCTCTTCATCCTTCTCAGTGATGCTTCCATCCGCTCTCTTAAGCCTTAAAACCTGTTCTTTTGCGTTCAGTTTTCCTATGATAAAGCTATGGAAAAGCTTGGGATTTTCTTTAGCCTTCCTGGTGATGTCCATTTCATAGTCTCTCTCTGCCTTTCTTCTTTTGCCAGGTATTTATGTTTTTTCTCCTACTATACCTTTCCCAGCATTTGCCTCTACACTCCTTAGCTCCTTTACACTCAATATCAAACCATTTCCCTCTGGCATGAACTGCACCTACTTTGGTGGCAGGTATGCAGCAATCTACTATCTTCCCATATTTCTCACCAAAGACGTGGTACATTGTTGTACAGATTTGTTGTAAAATAAGGTTCTCAGGTCAATAGCTGCAAAAAGGACTTTCATTTTTATGTAATCACCTTTTGGATAGTTCCTCCTCATGTCCTCACTGCCTCTACTCTCAGGCAAATTATCTTCAATGATATTCTCCATCAACAACACACAGTGGTCACTCTTTCCAATTGGTGGTTTATACTCAATATTTTATTCATTCAATACGTTATCTCTGAATACTAGATCAAGTTGTGATGGGTCATCCCCTCCCCTGGCCCTCGTTGGTTCTATTACATGTTGGTGTAGGAAACTCACTTGTACGCAATCTAGTAATCTTGCCCCGAATGAGTCCTCACCACTGTGTGGGTCAGGACTTATCCAATCTATCTCTCTATGATTAAAATCTCCCACAATCAAAATTCTACATATCCTCTCCCATGAGATGTTAACAACTGAGATTATGACTTCAATAGTTCCTATATGACCTTCCTCAAAAACTTCTAGCCTATGTTGTTTCCTTGGTGGGTTATATACAACAGTTATTATAATGCCCTCAGACCCAGTATTTATGCGAGAAACAAGAAATTCCTTGAACTCACATTCTATAGCCAAGTTTATTTCTTCAACTTGAATCCTTTCACTTATGAACAGTACTATCCCTCCACCAGTCCTCTCAGATCTTTCAACCCTTAATATTCTGAAGCTCTTGGGAAAAACTGTGACACTGTATATGTACTCACTCAACTTAATCTCTGTAATTGCTACTATATCTGCCTTACTTTTGTGAACCCTATCTTTTAATTCTACTGCCTTACCAGCTAATCCATCAGCATTTGTGTATAACAATCTTAATGAAGCCCCATCCCCTGATATTCTGTCATTATCTTCTTTATCTCCTTTTGTCTGGAAGAACTCAGAAATTAAATTTTTTCTTCTCTTCATTTCTTTCCTCGTTTAACCTTTCCTCTTGCAACAAGTTTTTGATCTTTTCCATCTCTTCCTTTGTTCTGTATTTTCTAATGAACATTTCTTTGAATTCTTGAAGCTCTTTTAGACTCTTTTCCTCATCAATATTTCTCAACATGTTTCCCCTCTCTCAAAGATTACTTTTGTTGGTCTTTGCTTTCCCTTCCTCAAATATTTGCCTAGTTGGTGAATGTTTACAATATCCTCAGGACCACAAACTACTCCAAGCTTTCTTATCAAGTCTACAAACCTAGCTTTAATTTCTTTTAGTCTCCCCTGCCATGTTGGCTCCTGGGATTCGCTTATGCCTTAGATTACCACTGTCTTCTCCTTATCAAGTGCCTGTTTAATCAGTGGATTTGCCCTTTCCATCACAACGTATTTCATTTTTTCGATTACTGTTGCTCTATGGTCAACTGTTTGTATGTTTTCCAGTGCCACCACCTTCACAGCCTCTTTTACTGCCACATTTTCCTTTAGTGCATCATCAAAGTAAGTTTTCATGACATCATGTTCCGTATTCAGCTCCTGAAACTCTTCTAAACTGTTCGATGTTTTCCTTAATCTAAACATTCCAAGCTGCAATCTCGTCCCTCTCAAAAGAGAGCAGTGAGCTAACATTAAATTTATTTAGGTTGTCATTCAGCTGTTTATTGTTATCTTCTTCTTTAGAAATTCTGGTTTCTAGTTGACTCTTTTCCCCTTCCAGCTTCTTTATTAGTTTTTCTAGTTCTTTACTCTCCTGCCCTTGTGCTTTATTTGCTTCTGCTTCCCCCAAATATCTTATTTCCTCTCTGAGTGTTTCATTCTCTCTCATTTCTCTATCCATATTCCGAATTTTATCATCAAGGCTTATAACCATTGCCTCTAAATTCTTGATTTTCTGTTTTAATCTCCTAATAGCTACTCCTCCTCCTGCTGCTACATCTTATGGAGATCCTCTATCATCCCTCCTCGACCCATGGGTTTGGGACAGAGATGGCCTCATTTTCATGTTTTCTCTTTCACAGAATATGAAAAGAGGAAGAAGAAAAAGAAGGGAAAGAGAAAAGAAAAAATGTGAGAGAAAAGCTTTTATTTAAGCTTCACACAGAATTTTTATATCTTCATATATGTACTAATTAGTTACTCAATTTATCTCTTTTCTGGTAACAATCATGCTGAATTAAAATTTGACTTTGGTAATTTGAGGGAAAAAAATGCAAAACAAAAGTGTTCATGAAGGAAAATTCGAATTTGTATCTGAGGAGACACCCACCTGTTTCTGCTATATATTTTTCTTAACTGATAAACTCACTTGCTTACCAAGGTATGTTATCACAGGATCAAACTTTACATTTACCTCAGTATATACAAAATACAAAATAATTAAAGAGAAAGCTAAAAGAAAACAAATGAAGACAAAAAGACAGCTGTGCTACTTGGCAACTTAACTCAGGAGTGGTGACAGGTGTATTTTTGGTATTTATATAATTATTCAAATATTTCGTGTATCAAACTAACTATCAAGTTTATATAAACGGGAAGGATACTGATTTTAACAATATATGGAACCACAGGATCAGGTAAATGGCTGTAAGAGATCTCCCCAATTAACTCTTCTAACCTTCCTTCAAGGTAGAACAGGACAGCTTCTTCTATTTCCCCTCTCTAAAGTGTTCTGAATTTTTCCTTTAATGTTTTAGACCGTCTCATTATACAACAAATAAATTTTTTTTACTCACAGTGCTCTGCAGGATCTCTTATTTAGGGAATTTTTTTTAATTTTTTATACTTAAGTCTTGGCCACTTAAAAACACGAGGAAAAATTTAAGAGATACTAGAGTTGTGTGTTCTAATGCTCACCGTGTGATTACCTAATTGTGATTACCTAATTGTGTTTACGGGAAAGAGCCCAAAGCTCGTATCTTCCCGTCTCCTGATCGGTTCCATTTTTAGACTTAGTGATACTTATCGTACCTGTCCTTAAAACTATGGATTGAGATAGCATTAACTACCTCCTCGCTTAGCCAATTCCAATTATCAACTACTCTTACACTGAAAAAGTATTTCCTTACATCCTGCAAACAAGTTTTCTTACGAAGCTTCAAACTATGACCTCTAGTTCTAGAGCCAGCCATATCAAAATATCGATCCCTATCCACTCTATCATAACCATGAAGGAATTTAAAGACTGTCACCATATCCCCCCTCACTCTTCTAGCTTCGAGTGATGGAAAGTCTAATTCCCTCAGCCTCTCATCATAACTGAGATTGCGTATTTCTGGCACCAGTTTCGTGGCATGTCTTTGAACTTTTTCAAGCTTAGCTATGTGCTTTTTCAAGTGTGGATTCCAAAAGGGGGCGGCATATTCGAGTTTTGGCCTCACATAGGTTACATAAATATTTCTGAACATTTCCTTGTCCATGTGCCTGAAGACTACCCTTACATTTGATAAGAATGCATATGCTGCCCTTACTATGCCATTTATATGTATTTCTGGAGACAAATCTGCCAGTATGTTTACTCCTAGATCTCTCTCATTTTCTGTCTCCTGAAGTTGCACTCCAGCCACCGAGTAATCAGGCTTGGGCCTTCTTGCACTTGTACCCATTCTCATTACCTTACATTTTGAAGTATTGAATTTCATTAACCACTTTTCTGACCACTCAGGCAGATTATTTAGATCCTCCTGAAGTTCTCTACCATTGTTCTCGTTTTATACTTTCTTCACAATCTTTGCATCATCTGCAAACATATTCATGAATGAATTTACAGACTCTGGTAGGTCATTTACATATACAAGGAACAAAAGTGGCCCTAAAACTGAACCCTGTGGAACTCCACTACTAACTCTTCTCCATTCAGACACTGAGTGTCTTACTCTAACCCTCTGTTCCCTTCCTTCTAAGTAAGTTTTTATCCATTCCAAAACATTTCCACCTATTCTAGCCATTGAGTGCAGCTTCCTAATAAGTCTCCCATGTGGAACAGTGTCAAACGCTTTCTGGAAGTCTAGGAATATGCAATCTGCCCAGCCCTCTCTTTCCTGTAAGATTCGACTTACCTCATCATAAAATTCTAATAAGTTTGTTACTGTTGATCTACCTTCTCTGAAGCCATGTTGCCTCACTGACAAAAAGTTGAAGGATTCCAAGTGAAGAGAGATATGTTTCCTTAGTAGTTTCTCCATAACTTTGCAAACTATGCTGGTCAAGGAAACTGGTCTATAGTTCAGAGCCGTATCCCTCCTTCCCTTTTTGAAGATAGGTATCACATTTGCTTGTTTCCAGCATCTTGGAATCTCCCCCGACTCCAGTGACTCCTTAAATATGATACTTAGTGCCACTGATATTGTGTTTGCGCATTTTTTAAGCACATGAGGGGATATGTCATCAGGACCTGTAGCTTTATGAACATCTAAATCCATCAGCGCTTTGCATACCTCTGTGGCTGTAAGGTTGATGTTCTCTAATACCGGCCCTTGAGCTTCTATCACTGCAATCTGAGGGGGTGGGGCATTTTCTACTGTAAATACTGACTGAAACTCCTTGTTCAATTCTTTGCAGATCTCTTCGTCCGTCTCAGTGATGCTTCCATCCGCTCTCTTTAGCCTTAAAATCTGTTCTTTTACCTTCAGTTTTCCTCTGATAAAGCTGTGGAAAAGCTTGGGATTTTCTTTAGCCTTCCTGGTGATGTCCCTCTCATAGTCTCTCTCTGCCTCTCTCCTTTTACTTAGGTAGTAATTTCTTGCTCTTTTGTAGGTTTGCCAGGCATTTATGTTTTTTCTCCTCCTATGCCTTTTCCAGCATTTGTCTCTCCACTCCTTAGCTCTTTTACACCCATTATCGAACCATTTCTCTCTGGCATGAATTACACCTACTTTGGTGATAGGTATGCAGCAATCTACTATCTTCCCATATTTCTCACAAAAGATGTCATACATTTCTTGTACAGATTTGTTGTAAAATAAGGTTCTCCAGTCAATAACTGCAAAAAGCTCAATCATTTTGATGTAATCTCCTTTCGGATAGTTCCTCCTCATGTCCTCAGTGCCTCTACTCTCAGGAAGAATGTCTTCAATGATATACTCCATCAACAGCACACAGTGGTCACTCTTTCCAATTAGTGGTTCATACTCAATATTTTCAATATCCAACACATTATCTGTGAACACTAGATCAAGTAGTGATGGCTCATCCCCACCCCTGGCTCTTGTTGGTTCCATTACATGTTGGTGTAGGAAATTCCCTTGTACGCAATCTAGGAATCTTGCCCCAAATGAGTCCTCACCACTGTGTGGATCAAGATTTATCCAATCTATCTCTTTATGATTAAAGTCTCCCATAATCAAAATCCTACATTTTTTCTCCCGTGCCATGTTAACAACTGAGTTTATGACTTCAATAGTACCTATATGACTTTCCTCATAAATTTCAAGCCTATTTTGGTTCCTTGGTGGGTTGTATACAACAGTTATTATAATGCTCTCTGGCCCAGTATTTATGCGAGCAACAAGAAATTCCCTGAACTCACTTTCTATAGCCAAGTTTATTTCTTCAACTTGAATCCTCTCACTTATGAGCAGTGCTATCCCTCCATCAGTCCTCTCAGATCTTTCGACCCTTAGTATTCTGAAGCCCTTAGGAAAAACTGTGACACAGTTTATGTCCTCACTCAACTTAGTCTCTGTAATTGCTACTATATCTGCCTTACTGTTGTGGATCCTATCTTTTAATTCTACTGCCTTACCAGCTAATCCATCAGCATTTGTGTATAACAATCTTAATGAGGCCCCATCCCCTGATCTTCTGTCATTATCTTCTTTATCTCCCCTTTGTCTGGAAGTATTCTGTAACGAAAATTTTTCTTCTCTTCTTCATTTCTTTCATCATTTAACCTTCTTGCCTCTTGCAACAAGTTTTTGATCTTTCCCATCTCTTCCTGTGTTCTGTATCGTCTAATGAACACTTCTTTGCATTCTTGAAGGTCTTTTAGACTTTTTTTTCTCAACAATATTTCCCTACATGTTTCCCCTCTCTCAAAGGTTACTTTTGTTGGTCTCGGCTTTCCTTCCCTCGAATATTTACCTAGTGTGTGTGTGTGTGTGTGTGTGTGTGTGTGTGTGTGTGATTACCTAATTGTGATTACCTAATTGTGTTTACGGGAAAGAGCCCAAAGCTCGTATCTTCCCGTCTCCTGATCGGTTCCATTTTTAGACTTAGTGATACTTATCATACCTGTCCTTAAAACTATGGATTGAGGTAGCATTAACTACCTCCTCGCTTAGCGAATTCCAATTATCAACTACTCTTACACTGAAAAAGTATTTCCTTACATCCTGCAAACAAGTTTTCTTCCGAAGCTTCAAACTATGACCTCTAGTTCTAGAGCCAGCCATATCGAAATATCGATCCCTATCCACTCTATCATAACCATGAAGGAATTTAAAGACTGTCACCATATCCCCCCTTACTCTTCTAGCTTCGAGTGATGGCAAGTCTAATTCCCTCAGCCTCTCATCATAACCGAGATTGCGTATTTCTGGCACCAGTTTTGTGGCATGTCTTTGAACTTTTTCAAGCTTAGCTATGTGCTTTTTCAAGTGCGGATTCCAAAAGGGGGCTGCATATTCGAGTTTTGGCCTCACATAGGTTACATAAATATTTCTGAACATTTCCTTGTCCATGTGCCTGAAGGCTACCCTTACATTTGATAAGAATGCATATGCTGCCCTTACTACGCCATTTATATGTATTTCTGGAGACAAATCTGTGTGTGTGTGTGTGTGTGTGTGTGTGTGTGTGTGTGTGTGTGTGTGTGTGTAATGACCTAATTGTGCTTACGGAAAAGAGCCCTAAGCTCGTAGCTTCACGTCTCATGGTCAGTTATATTTTGTGCTTAGGATAGTTATCATAGTTGTCCTTACACTAAATAAGTACCTCATTACATCTGGCAAAGAAGGTTTCTAATGAAACTTCAAACTATGACCTCTAGATCTTGTGCAAGCCATATCAAAATATCGATCCCTATCCTCTCTGTCATAACCATGAAGGAATTTGAAAACCGTTACCATATCCCCCCTCATTCCTCTAGCTTTGAATGATGGTAATTCTAATTCCCTTAGCCTCTCATCAGAACTGAGATTGCGTATTTCTGGTACCAGTTTTATAGCATGTCTCTGAACATTTTCCAGCTTAAGTGTGTGCTTTTTCAAGTGTGGATTCCAAAAGGGGGCTGCATATTCAAGCTAGGTCCTCACACGGGTTACATAATTATTTCTGATCATTTCCTTGTTCAAGTGTCTGAAGGGTACCCTTACGTTTGCTAAGAAAGCAAATGCTGCCCTTGCTTAGCCATTTATATGCATTTCTGGAGACAAATCAGCCAGTATTTTTACTCCTAGATCTCTCTTATTATCTGTCTCTTGAAATTCTGCTCTTGCCATTGAGTAGTCAAGCTTGAGCCTTCTTGCACTTGTACCCATTCTCATTGCCTTACATTTTGAAGTCTTGAATTTCATTAGCTACTTTTCTAACCACTCTAGCAGACTATTTAGGTCTTCCTGAAGTTCTCTACCATTGTTCTCATCTTTTACATTCTTCACAAGCTTTGTATTATCTGCAAACACACTCATGAATGAATTTACAGACTCTGGTAGGTCATTTACATATACAAGGAACAAAAGTGGCCCTAAGCCTGAAGCCTGTGGAACTCCGCTACAAACTCTTCTCCATTCAGACACTGAGTGACTTACTCTAACCCTCTGTTTCCTTCCTTCTAAGTAAATTTTTATCCATTCCAAAACATTTTCACCTAACCTTGCTATTGCTTGCAGCTTCTTAATAAGTCACCCGTGTGGGACAGTGTGAAATGCCTTCTGGAAGTCTAGGAATATGCAATCTGCCCAGCCCTCTCTTTCCTGTAAGATTCGGCTTACCTCATCATAAACTTCTAATTAGTTTGTTACCGTTGATCTACCTTCTCTGAAGCCATGTTGCCTCACTGACAAAAAGTTGAAGGATTCCAAGTGAAGAGAGATATGTTTCCTTAGTAGTTTCTCCACAAATTTTCAGACTATGCTGGTCAAGGAAACAGGTGTATAGTTTAGAGCTGAATCCCTTCTTCCATTTTTGAAGTTAGGTTCCACGTTTGCTTATTACCAGCATCTTGGAATCTCCCTTGATTCCAACAACATTTCAAATATGATACTCAGTGCCGATGATATTAATTTAGCGCATTTCCTAAGTAAATAAGAGGATATATCATCAGAACCTGTAGCTGTAAGTGCATCTAACTCCATCAGTGCATTGCATACCTATGTGGATGAAAAGAAGATGTTCTCTAATACCGGCCCATGAGCTCCTATCTTTGCAATCTGAGGTGGTAGGGAAATTTCTACTGTAAATACTGACTGAAACTCCTTAATCAATTCTTCACAGATCTTTTCATCCATCTCAGTGATGTTTCCATCTGCTCTCTTTAGCTTTAAAATAATTTCTTGCTCTTTTATAAGTCTACCAGGCATTTATATTTTTTCTCCTCCTATACTTTTACCAGCACTTGTCTCTACACTCCTTAGCTCTCTTACACTCATTATTGAATTATTTCTCATACAGCAAAGTAATCCCCGTATTGTTTCTTTTTTTATGTCGGCTACCCCCCATTAGGGGAAACAGCCAAAGTAGATAGAATAGGAATGAATAACTCCTATTTTGGTGGAAGGTATGCAACAATCTACTGTCTGCCCATATTCCTCACAAGAGATGTCATACATTTCTTGTATAGATATGTTGTTAAATAGGGTCCTCCAGTCAATAACTGCAATAAGCTCATTCATATTGATGTAATCTCCTTTCAGATAGTTCCTCCTCGTGTCCTCAGTACCTCTACTTTCAGGCAGAACATTTTTTATTATATACTTCATCAACAACACGCAGTGGTCACATTTTCGAACTGGTGGTTCATACTCAATTTTTTTTCAATATCCAACACATTTTTTATGAATATTAGATGAAGTAGCGATGACTCGCCCCTACCCCTGGCCCTCGTTGGTTGCAGTACATGTTGGAGTAGGAAACTCCCTTGTATGCAATCTATAAATCTTGCCCTGAACGAGTCCTCCCCATTGTGTGGGTCAAGATTTATCCATTCTATCTCTCTACGATTAAAATCTCCCATATTCAAAATCTTAAATTTTCTCTCCCATGCAATGTAAACAACTGAGTTTATGACTTCAATAGTACCTATATGACTTTCCTCATAAACTTCTAGCCTATGTTGGTTCCTTGGTGGGTTATATAAAACAGTTATTATAATACTCTCTGACCCAGGATTTATGCGGACAACAAGAAATTCCTTGAAATAACTTTCTATAGCAAAGTTCATACGGTGCTATCCTTCCACCATTCCTCTCAGATCTTTCAAGCTTTAATATTCTGAGGCCCTTAGGAAAAGAGTGACACTGTTTATGTCCTCACTTAACTTAGTCACTGGAATCGCTACTATTTTTGCCTTACTGATGTGAATCCTAAGTTTTTATTCTACTACCTTACCAGCTATTCCATCAGCATTTGAGTATAGCAATCTTAATGAGGCCCCATCCCCTGATCTTCTTTCAGTATTATCTTTATATCTCCTTTGTCTGAAAGAACTCTGATACAAAACTTTTTCTTCTCTTCATCATTTCTTCCTTTATTTAGCCTTCTAGCATCTTGTAACAAGTTTTTGATGAATTATATCTCTTCCTGTGTTCTGTATGGTCTAATGAACACTGTTTTGAATTTTTGAAAGCCTTTAAGCTTCTTTATCTCATGAATATTTCCTTACATATGTCCTCTCTCTCAAAGGTTACTTTTGTTGATCTTTTCTTTCCCTCCCTAGTATTTTTACCAAGTTGATGAATGTTTACAATGTCCTCTGGACCACAAAATACTCCAAACATCCTTATCAGGTCTAAAACCCTAGCTTTATTTTGTTCAAGTCTCCCCTGCCATGTTGACTCCTGGGATTCACTTATGACTGAGATTACCACGTCTTCTCTTTATGAAGTGCCTGTTTAATAGTGGATTACCCCCTTTTCATCACAACGTCTATAATTTTTTATTACTGTTTCTTTATAGCCAACCATTTGTTTGCTTTCTAGTGCCACCACCCTCACAGCCTCTTTTAGTGCCACATTCCCCTTTAGTACATTTGCAAAGGATGGTTTCATGGCATCATATTATGCAGTCAGCTCCTGAAACTCTTCTCCAAACTATTCAGTGTGTTCCTCTATCTGGACATTCCAAGTTGTAAGCTTGACTCTCTCAGAAGAGAACAGTGAACTAACACTTAATTCATTCAGGTTGTCATTCAACTATTTGTTGTTATCTTTTTGTTTAGAAATTTTGGTTTCTAGTTCAGTCTTTTCCCCTTCCAGCTCTTTATTTGTTTTCTAGCACTTTTCTCTCTTGATCGTGTGTAATTACCTAATTGTGTTTACGGGAAAGAGCCCAAAGCTCGTATCTTCCCGTCTCCTGATCGGTTCCATTTTATACTTAGTAATACTTATCATACCTGTCCTTAAAACTATGGATTGAGATAGCATTAACTACCTCCTCGCTTAGCGAATTCCAATTATCAACTACTCTTACACTGAAAAAGTATTTCCTTACATCCTGCAAAGAAGTTTTCTTACGAAGCTTCAAACTATGACCTCTAGCTCTAGAGCCAGCCATATCAAAATATCGATCCCTATCCACTCTATCATAACCATGAAGGAATTTAAAGACTGTCACCATATCCCCCCTCACTCTTCTAGCTTCGAGTGATGGTAAGTCTAATTCCCTCAGCCTCTCATCATAACTGAGATTGCGTATTTCTGGCACCAGTTTCGTGGCATGTCTTTGAACTTTTTCAAGCTTAGCTATGTGCTTTTTCAAGTGCGGATTCCAAAAGGGGGCTGCATATTCGAGTTTTGGCCTCACATAGGTTACATAAATATTTCTGAACATTTCCTTGTCCATGTGCCTGAAGGCTACCCTTACATTTGATAAGAATGCATATGCTGCCCTTACTATGCCATTTATATGTATTTCTGGAGACAAATCTGCCAGTATGTTTACTCCTAGATCTCTCTCATTTTCTGTCTCTTGAAGTTGTACTCCAGCCACCGAGTAGTCAAGCTTGGGCCTTCTTGCACTTGTACCCATTCTCATTACCTTACATTTTGAAGTATTGAATTTCATTAGCCACTTTTCTGACCACTCATGCAGATTATTTAGATCCTCCTGAAGTTCTCTACCATTGTTCTCGTTTTTTACTTTCTTCACAATCTTTGCATCATCTGCAAACATATTCATGAATGAATTTACAGACTCTGGTAGGTCATTTACATATACAAGGAACAAAAGTGGCCCTAAAACAGAACCCTGTGGAACTCCACTACTAACTCTTCTCCATTCAGACACTGAGTGTCTTACTCTAACCCTCTGTTCCCTTCCTTCTAAGTAAGTTTTTATCCATTCCAAAACATTTCCACCTATTCTAGCCATTGATTGCAGCTTCCTAATAAGTCTCCCATGTGGAACAGTGTCAAACGCTTTCTGGAAGTCTAGGAATATGCAATCTGCCCAGCCCTCTCTTTCCTGTAAGATTTGGCTTACCTCATCATAAAATTCTAATAAGTTTGTTACTGTTGATCTACCTTCTCTGAAGCCATGTTGCCTCACTGACAAAAAGTTGAAGGATTCCAAGTGAAGAGAGATATGTTTCCTTAGTAGTTTCTCCATAACTTTGCAAACTATGCTGGTCAAGGAAACTGGTCTATAGTTCAGAGCCGTATCCCTCCTTCCCTTTTTGAAGATAGGTATCACATTTGCTTGTTTCCAGCATCTTGGAATCTCCCCCGACTCCAGTGACTCCTTAAATATGATACTTAGTGCCACTGATATTGTGTTTGCGCATTTTTTAAGCACATGAGGGGATATGTCATCAGGACCTGTAGCTTTATGAACATCTAAATCCATCAGCGCTTTGCATACCTCTGTGGCTGTAAGGTTGATGTTCTCTAATACCGGCCCTTGAGCTTCTATCACTGCAATCTGAGGGGGTGGGGTATTTTCTACTGTAAATACTGACTGAAACTCCTTGTTCAATTCTTTGCAGATCTCTTCATCCGTCTCAGTGATGCTTCCATCCGCTCTCTTTAGCCTTAAAACCTGTTCTTTTACCTTCAGTTTTCCTCTGATAAAGCTGTGGAAAAGCTTGGGATTTTCTTTAGCCTTCCTGGTGATGTCCCTCTCATAGTCTCTCTCTGCCTCTCTCCTTTTACTTAGGTAGTCATTTCTTGCTCTTTTGTAGGTTTGCCAGGCATTTATGTTTTTTCTCCTCCTATACCTTTTCCAGCATTTGTCTCTCCACTCCTTAGCTCTTTTACACCCATTATCGAACCATTTCTCTCTGGCATGAATTACACCTACTTTGGTGACAGGTATGCAGCAATCTACTATCTTCCCATATTTCTCACAAAAGATGTCATACATTTCTTGTACAGATTTGTTGTAAAATAAGGTTCTCCAGTCAATAACTGCAAAAAGCTCATTCATTTTGATGTAATCTCCTTTCGGATAGTTCCTCCTCATGTCCTCAGTGCCTCTACTCTCAGGAAGAATATCTTCAATGATATACTCCATCAACAACACACAGTGGTCACTCTTTCCAATTGGTGGTTCATACTCAATTTTTTCAATATCCAACACATTATCTGTGAACACTAGATCAAGTAGTGATGGCTCATCCCCACCCCTGGCCCTTGTTGGTTCCATTACATGTTGGTGTAGGAAATTCCCTTGTACGCAATCTAGGAATCTTGCCCCGAATGAGTCCTCACCACTGTGTGGGTCAAGATTTATCCAATCTATCTCTTTATGATTAAAGTCTCCCATAATCAAAATCCTACATTTTTTTTCCCGTGCCATGTTAACAACTGAGTTTATGACTTCAATAGTACCTATATGACTTTCCTCATAAACTTCAAGCCTATTTTGGTTCCTTGGTGGGTTGTATACAACAGTTATTATAATGCTCTCTGACCCAGTATTTATGCGAGCAACAAGAAATTCCTTGAACTCACTTTCTATAGCCAAGTTTATTTCTTCAACTTGAATCCTCTCACTTATGAGCAGTGCTATCCCTCCACCAGTCCTCTCAGATCTTTCAACCCTTAGTATTCTGAAGCCCTTAGGAAAAACTGTGACACTGTTTATGTCCTCACTCAACTTAGTCTCTGTAATTGCTACTATATCTGCCTTACTGTTGTGAATCCTATCTTTTAATTCTACTGCCTTACCAGCTAATCCATCAGCATTTGTGTATAACAATCTTAATGAGGCCCCATCCCCTGATCTTCTGTCATTATCTTCTTTATCTCCCCTTTGTCTGGAAGAACTCTGTAACAAAAATTTTTCTTCTGTTTCTCATTTCTTTCATCATTTAACCTTCTTGCCTCTTGCAACAAGTTTTTGATCTTTCCCATCTCTTCCTGTGTTCTGTATCGTCTAATGAACACTTCTTTGAATTCTTGAAGGTCTTTTAGAATTTTTTTTCTCAACAATATTTCCCTACATGTGTGTGTCATTACCTAATATTGTGATTGCCTAATTGTGTTTACGGGAAAGAGCCCAAAGCTCGTATCTTCCCGTCTCCTGATCGGTTCCATTTTATACTTAGTGATACTTATCATACCTGTCCTTAAAACTATGGATTGAGATAGCATTAACTACCTCCTCGCTTAGCCAATTCCAATTATCAACTACTCTTACACTGAAAAAGTATTTCCTTACATCCTGCAAAGAAGTTTTCTTACGAAGCTTCAAACTATGACCTCTAGTTCTAGAGCCAGCCATATCAAAATATCGATCCCTATCCACTCTATCATAACCATGAAGGAATTTAAAGACTGTCACCATATCCCCCCTTACTCTTCTAGCTTCGAGTGATGGTAAGTCTAATTCCCTCAGCCTCTCATCATAACTGAGATTGCGTATTTCTGGCACCAGTTTCGTGGCATGTCTTTGAACTTTTTCAAGCTTAGGTATGTGCTTTTTCAAGTGCGGATTCCAAAAGGGGGCTGCATATCCGAGTTTTGGCCTCACATAGGTTACATAAATATTTGTGAACATTTCCTTGTCCATGTGCCTGAAGGCTACCCTTACATTTGATAAGAATGCATATGCTGCCCTTACTATGCCATTTATATGTATTTCTGGAGACAAATCTGCCAGTATGTTTACTCCTAGATCTCTCTCATTTTCTGTCTCCTGAAGTTGTACTCCAGCCACCGAGTAGTCAAGCTTGGGCCTTCTTGCACTTGTACCCATTCTCATTACCTTACATTTTGAAGTATTGAATTTCATTAGCCACTTTTCTGACCACTCATGCAGATTATTTAGATCCTCCTGAAGTTCTCTACCATTGTTCTCGCTTTTTACTTTCTTCACAATCTTTGCATCATCTGCAAACATATTCATGAATGAATTTACAGACTCTGGTAGGTCATTTACATATACAAGGAACAAAAGTGGCCCTAAAACTGGACCCTGTGGAACTCCACTACTAACTCTTCTCCATTCAGACACTGAGTGTCTTACTCTAACCCTCTGTTCCCTTCCTTCTAAGTAAGTTTTTATCCATTCCAAAACATTTCCACCTATTCTAGCCATTGATTGCAGCTTCCTAATAAGTCTCCCATGTGGAACAGTGTCAAACGCTTTCTGGAAGTCTAGGAATATGCAATCTGCCCAGCCCTCTCTTTCCTGTAAGATTTGGCTTACCTCATCATAAAATTCTAATAAGTTTGTTACTGTTGATCTACCTTCTCTGAAGCCATGTTGCCTCACTAACAAAAAGTTGAAGGATTCCAAGTGAAGAGAGATATGTTTCCTTAGTAGTTTCTCCATAACTTTGCAAACTATGCTGGTCAAGGAAACTGGTCTATAGTTCAGAGCCGTATCCCTCCTTCCCTTTTTGAATGTGTGTGTGTGTGTGGGTGTGTGTGTGTGTGTGTGTGCCATTGTTTTTTTTTATATAGCACTACATTATCCGGAAATGAATTTTCAAAAGTGTGTAAATTTTGTCTTCGATTTGTCCGATTCTTCCCAACAAGTAAATATCAACAATTGTTATTTTTTTTTACTATATATGAATAATCTGTATTATGAATATTAAAATGTTATTCCTGTTTCTGAATCTGTCTTCACATTTCCAATCGGTTGAAAATTAGCAAAGCAAATTCACACCAAGTACAAATAACTTTACCTTGAGTTACGGCCCATATTGTTAGGCGTTCGTGTACCTGCAAAGCTAGGTATTAATAAAACATTATATGAGGATATCATATTTCATTATTCAGGTTAGGAATTCGTTATGATACTCATACCAATCCTAATCCTAATTGGCACCTTCATAAATACATACATTCATGCACACATATATAGCCCACCAATGAATGAGGGAAATCATATAGGTACTATTGAAGTTATAAACTCAGTTGTTAGCATTGCATTGGAGAGAAAATTTATGGGAGATTTTAATCGTAGAGAGATAGATTGGATGAATCTTGACCCACACAGTAGGGAGGACTCATTTGGGGCAAGCTTCTTAGATTGTGTAGCAGGGAATTTTATACACCAACATATACTGGAGCCAAAGAGGGCCAGGGTTGGGGGCGAAAAATCGCTGCTTGATCTGGTATTCACAATGTTTTGGATACCGAAAAAAATTGAGTATGAACCACCAATTGGAAAAAGTGACCACTGTGTGTTGTTGATGGAGTATATCATCGAAAATGTTCTGCCTGAATGTAGAGGCACTGAGGACACGAGGAGGAACTATCTGAAAGGATATTACATCAAAATTAATGAGCATTTTGCAGTTAATAACTGAAGGACCTTATTTAACAAATATATATAAAAAAAATTGCAACATCTTTTGTGAGAAATATGGGATGATATTAGGTTGTTGCATACCTTATACCACATTGGAGTTATCCATGCCAGAGAGAAACAGTTCAATAATGAGTGAAAGAGGGCTAAAGAGTGGAGAGACAAATGCTGGAAAAGATATAGGACGAGAAACAACATAAATGCCTGGCTGACTTATAAAAGAGCAAGAAATTATTACCTAAGTAAAAGAAAAGAGATAGAGAGAGACTATTGAAGGGATATTTACCAGGGAGGCTAAAGAAAATTCCAAACTTTTCAATAGCTTTATCAGAGGAAAACTGTAGGTAAAAGAACAAGTCTTAAAGCTAAAGAGAGTGGATGCAAGCATCACTGAGACAGATGAAGAGATCTGCGAAGATTTGAACAAGATGATTCAGTAAGTATTTACAGCAGAAAATACCCCACCCCATCATATTACAGTGATAGGAGCTTATGAGCTGGTATTAGAGAACATCATCTTTTCAGCCACAGAGATATGCAAAGCGCTGATGAAGTTAGATGTCCATAAAGCTACAGGTCCTGATGATATATCCCCTTTATGTATTTAAGAAATGTGCTAAATAAATATTGGTGGCACTATGTATCATATTCAATAAGTCGCTGCAATCTTGGGAGTTTCCAAGATGCTGGATACAAGCAACCATTGTACCCATCTTCAAAAAGAGAAGGAGGGATACAGCTCTAAACTATAACCTTGTTTCCTTGGCCGGCATAGTTTACATAGTTATGGAGAAACTACTAAGGAAACATATCTCTCTTCACTTGGAATCCTTCAACATTTTGTCAGTGAGATAATATGGCTTCAGAGAAGGTAGATCAACAGTAACAAACATATTAGAATTCTATGTTGAGGTAAGCCGAATCTTAAAGGAAAGAGAGGGCTGGGCAGATTGCATATTCCTAGACTTCCAGCAGGAATTTGATACAGTCCCACATGAGAGACTTATTAAGAAGTTGCAAGCAATGGCGAGAATAGATGAAAATGTCTTGTAATGGATAAAAACTTCCTTAGAATGAAATGAACAAAGTGTTAGAGTAAGGCATTGAGTGTCTGAATGGAGAATAGCTAGAAGTGGAGTTCCACAGAGTTCAGTTTTAGGACTACTTTTGTTCCTTGTATATATATGTAAATGACCTACCAGAGTTTGTAAATTAATTTTTGAATATGTTTGCAGATGATGAAAAGATAGTGAATAAAATAAAAGACGAGAACAATGATTGAGAACTTCAGGAAGACCTAAGCTTTGTGAATGTGATATAAGAAAAATGACTAATGAAATTCAATACTTCAGTATGTAAAGTAGTGAGAAAGGGTGCAAGTGCAAAAAGGCCCAAGCTTGGATAATCAATAGCAGGAGCAGAACTTCAAGAGACAGAGAATGAGAGAGAACCAGGAGTATACATATTGGCAGATTTGTCTCCCGAAATGCATATAAATGGCATAGTAAGGACAATATATGCTTTCTTTGCAAATGTAAGGGTAGCCTTCAGGCACATGGACAAGAAAATGTTCAAAAATATTTATGTAACCTATGTGATGCCAAAGCTTGTATAGGTAGCCCCCTTTTGGAATTCACACATGAAAAAACACATAATTAAGATGGAAAAAGCTCAAAGACATGCCACGAAACTGGTGCAAGAAATGCGTAATATCAATTATGAGGAGAAGCTGAGGGAGTTATATTTATCATAACTCGAAGATCGAAGAATGTAATGGGATACAGTGACGGTTTTTAACTTCCCTCAAGGTTATGACAGAGTAACTAGAGATCGATATTTTGATATTGATGGCTCTAGAACTAGAGGTCATAGTTTGAGTTTTCGAAAGAAAATTTCTTTTGCATTATATAAGGAAGTACTTCTATAGTATAAGAGTAGGTGATGACTGGAATTCGCTAAAAGAGGAGGCAGATAATGCTAACTCAATTTATAGCATGATAAATATCACTGAATAAAAAAATGAAACCGACCAGGAGACGGGGAGTTACGAGAATAGGGCTCTTTCCCATAAACACAGTTTGGTAATGACAAACTATTTTTAATATTTATTATTTTTTTCCAAAAATTTTGTTTCAGACTGACTGGTCAGCTACTCTCTCTCTCTCTCTCTCTCTCTCTCTCTCCTCTCTCTCTCTCTCTCTCTCTCTCTCTCTCTCTCTCTCTCTCTCTCTCTCTCTTTCCAAAATGTTGACACAAGGAAAGCTAAACAAATCGTCAAATAACATATTTAAAGCTTCTATTTAAGAACAATGTTGAATATTTAACAGAAGCAGTGCTTACTATTTTCAAACAATAAACTCACACACACACACACACACACACACACACACACACACACACACACACACACACACACACACACACACACACACACACACAAACACACACACACACACACACACACACACACACACACACAGCTTGAAAAAGTTCAAAGACATGCCACGAAACGTGCCAGAAATACGCAATCTCAGTTATGATGAGAGGCTGAGGGAATTAGACTTACCATCACTCGAAGCTAGAAGAGTGAGGGGGGATATGGTGACAGTCTTTAAATTCCTTCATGGTTATGATAGAGTGGATAGGGATCGATATTTTGATATGGCTGGCTCTAGAACTAGAGGTCATAGTTTGAAGCTTCGTAAGAAAACTTCTTTGCAGGATGTAAGGAAATACTTTTCAGTGTAAGAGTAGTTGATAATTGGAATTGGCTAAGCGAGGAGGTAGTTAATGCTATCTCAATCCATAGTTTTAAGGACAGCTATGATAAGTACCACTAAGTATAAAATGGAACCGATCAGGAGACGGGAAGATACGAGCTTTGGGCTCTTTCCCGTAAACACAATTAGGTAATCACACACACACAGATTGCAGTGATAGAAGCTCAAGGGCCGGTATTAGAGAACATCAACCTTACAGCCACAGAGGTATGCAAAGCGCTGATGGATTTAGATGTTCATAAAGCCACAGGTCTTGATGACATATCCCCTCATGTGCTTAAAAAATGCGCAAACACAATATCAGTGGCACTAAGTATCATATTTAAGGAGTCACTGGAGTCGGGGGAGATTCCAAGATGCTGGAAACAAGCAAATGTGATACCTATCTTCAAAAAGGGAAGGAGGGATACGGCTCTGAACTATAGACCAGTTTCCTTGACCAGCATAGTTTGCAAAGTTATGGAGAAACTACTAAGGAAACATATCTCTCTTCACTTGGAATCCTTCAACTTTTTGTCAGTGAGGCAACATGGCTTCAGAGAAGGTAGATCAACAGTAACAAACTTATTAGAATTTTATGATGAGGTAAGCCGAATCTTACAGGAAAGAGAGGGCTGGGCAGATTGCATATTCCAAGACTTCCAGAAAGCGTTTGACACTGTTCAACATGGGAGACTTATTAGGAAGCTGCAATCAATGGCTAGAATAGGTGGAAATGCTTTGGAGTGGATAAAAACTTACTTAGAAGGAAGGGAACAGAGGGTTAGAGTAAGACACTCAGTGTCTGAATGGAGAAGAGTTAGTAGTGGGGTTCCACAGGGTTCAGTTTTAGGGCCACTTTTGTTCCTTGTATATGTAAATGACCTACCAGAGTCTGTAAATTCATTCATGAATATGTTTGCAGATGATGCAAAGATTGTGAAGAAAGTAAAAAACGACAACAATGGTAGAGAACTTCAGGAGGATCTAAATAATCTGCATGAGTGGTCAAAAAAGTGGCTAATGAAATTCAATACTTCAAAATATAAGGTAATGAGAATGGGTACAAGCAAGAAGGCCCAAGCTTGACTACTCGGTGGCTGGAGTACAACTTCAGGAGACAGAAAATGAGAGAGATCTAGGAGTAAACATACTGGCAGATTTGTCTCCAGAAATACATATAAATGGCATAGTAAGGGCAGCATATGCATTCTTATCAAATGTAAGGGTAGCCTTCAGGCACATGGACAAGGAAATGTTCAGAAATATTTATGTAACCTATGTGAGGCCAAAACTCGAATATGCAGCCCCCTTTTGGAATCCGCACTTGAAAAAGCACATAGCTAAGCTTGAAAAAGTTCAAAGACATGCCACGAAACTGGCGCCAGAAATACGCAATCTCAGTTATGATGAGAGGCTGAGGGAATTAGACTTACCATGACTGGAACCTAGAAGAGTGAGGGGGGATATGGTGACAGTCTTTAAATTCCTTCATGGTTATGACAGAGTGGATAGGGATCAATATTTTGATATGGCTGGCTCTAGAACTAGAGGTCATAGTTTGAAGCTTCGTAAGAAAAGTTCTTTGCAGGATGTAAGGAAATACATTTTCAGTGTAAGAGTAGTTGATAATTGGAATTGGCTAAGCGAGGAGGTAGTTAATGCTATCTCAATCCATAGTTTTAAGGACAGGTATGATAAGTATCACTAAGCCTAAAATGGAACCGATGAGGAGACGGGAAGATATGAGCTTTGTGCTCTTTCCCGTAAACACAATTAGGTAATCACAATTAGGTAATCACACACACACACATACACACACACACACACACACAGTGGCACTAAGTATCATACTTAAATAGTCACTGGAGTCAGGGGAGATTCCAAGATGCTGGAAACAAGCAAACGTGATACCTATCCTCAAAAAGGGAAGGAGGGTTACGGCTCTGAACTATAGACCAGTTTCCTTGACCAGCATAGTTTGCAAAGTTATGGAGAAACTACTAAGGAAATATATCTCTCTTCACTTGGAATCCTTCAACTTTTTGTTAGTGAGGCAACATGGCTTCAGAGAAGGTAGATCAACAGTAACAAACTTATTAGAATTTTATAATGAGATAAGCCGAATCTTACAGGAAAAGAGAGGGTTGGGCAGATTGCATATTCCTAGACTTCCAGAAAGCGTTTGACACTGTTCCACATGGGAGACTTATTAGGAAGCTGCAAGTAATGGCTAGAATAGGTGGAAATGTCTTGGAATGGATAAAAACTTACTTAGAAGGAAGGGAACACAAGGTTAGAGCAAGACACTCAGTGTCTGAATGGAGAAGAGTTAGTAGTGGAGTTCCACAGGGCTCTGTTTTAGGGCCACTTTTGTTCCTTGTATATGTAAATGACCTACCAGAGTCTGTAAATTCACTCATGAATATGTTTGCAGATGATGCAAAGATTGTGAAGAAAGTAAGAAACGAGAACAATGGTAGAGAACTTCAGGAAGATATTAATAGTCTGCATGAGTGGTCAGAAAAGTGGCTAATGAAATTCAATACTTCAAAATGTAAGGTAATGAGAATGGGTACAAGTGCAAGAAGGCCCAAGCTTGACTACTCGGTGGCTGGAGTACAACTTCAAGAGACAGGATATGAGAGAGATCTAGGAGTAAACATACTGGCAGATTTGTCTCCTAAAATACATATAAATGGCATAGTAAGGGCAGCATATGCATTCTTATCAAATGTAAGGGTAGCCTTCAGGCACATGGACAAGGAAATGTTCAGAAATATTTATGTAACCTATGTGAGGCCAAAACTCGAATATGCAGCCCCCTTTTGGAATCCGCACTTGAAAAAGCACATACCTAAGCTTGAAAAAGTTTAAAGACATGCCACGAAACTGGTGCCAGAAATACGCAATCTCAGTTATGATGAGAGGCTGAGGGAATTAGACTTACCATCACTCGAAGCTAGAAGATTGAGGGGGATATGGTGACAGTCTTTAAATTCCTTTATGGTTATGATAGAGTGGATAGGGATCGATTTTTTGATATGGCTGGCTCTAGAACTAGAGGTCATAGTTTGAAGCTTCGTAAGAAAACTTCTTTGCAGGATGTAAGGAAATACTTTTTCAGTGTAAGAGTAGTTGATAATTGGAATTGGCTAAGCGAGGAGGTAGTTAATGCTATCTCAATCCATAGTTTTAAGGACAGGTATGATAAGTATCACTAAGTATAAAATGGAACCGATGAGGAGACGGGAAGATACGAGCTTTGGGCTCTTTCCCGTAAACACAATTAGGTAATCACAATTAGGTAATCACATGCACACTCAGAAGAGATTGGGGGTAGGGATGGGGGTAGATCAACCTCAGTCCATGCCCTAAATCAGAAGCTAGTAATAATAATAATAATATTGATAATAATAATAATGATAATAATAAAAAAAAATAATAATAATAATAATAATAATAGTAATAATAATAATAATAATAATAATAATAATAATAATAATAATAATAATAATAATAATAATAATAAATATTATTATTATTATTATTATTATTATTATTATTATTATTATTATTATTATTATTATTATTTGTGGACGAGATCTAAGCAAAACTCCAGCATATATCTAAAACCATGCTTTAGGTTTTGTTTTGGCGCCCCTTCATCCATACTTGATTTAGTTCACTGACGTTATGCCAAGATATATTCTATGCAGTTTCAAACCAACTCCTTCATTCTATTATCATATTTGTATCTTGTTATTATCATTTCATTTCAGTGAATTGTGATGTCTGAAAGCACAGACTGATTTCAAGAAGGATAAAGCAATAAGGATGAATTGGAAGACTCAAAGGCATTTGATATTGAGAGTATTTTGGATAGGACTAAATGCTGTGGTAAGGTCGGTATATGATGCTTTTCCATGGGGTTTATTTTTCACTTTGGCCGGATTTCTTAAATAGTGTAAACCTAGGATACCATATTGTTAGTTAGCTAGACACACACACAAATGGATTTCATAAACGCATCTGACGCGGCTTTGTGTATGGCTAGGATCCCCCCATGTGGGGATCCTAGCCATACACAGAAGCGCGTCAGCTGCATTTATGAAATCCATTTGTGTGTCTAGCTAACTAACAATATGGTATCCTAGGTTTATACTGTTTAAAATCGGGCCAAAGTCTCTGGTACTTACATTATTATGATCCCCCCATGGGGGAGATCCTAGCCATACACAAAACCGCGTCAGATGCATTTATGAAATCCATTTGTGTGTGTCTAGCTAACTAACAATATGGTATCCTAGGTTTACACTGTTTAAGAAATCCGGCCAAAGTCTCTGGTACTTACATTATTATTTGGGATTTCTTGTGCTGAGTTAATAATCTCTTCGAGAGAGCATGAGAATCGTCTCTTACAAACTACCAAGAATATTTATTATGCCGTCGTTATCAGTTTTTGTCATTGATATATCTCGTAAAGAATATTAATTATCTTAATTATATTTTACATAATATTAATTATATGCTCTGATATTCACTCACTTGACGCACCCAACAAATTTGGGTTTTCAGCCTACGCTACAGACTAACCCATGATGAAACTGGGTTTATTCATACTGTCATTTCCATTAGTGTACTAATTATATTTGTTGAGTAGGTAGAAGCCTGGAGTCAATAAACGCTACTACCGCCCTTGTATCATCCATTATATTTAATTTTTGACACAGAACAAGCTGGGATTATATTTGATATGGTAGCCTAAGTTTATACTCCAAGAATCCATCTCAGTTATGATAATAAAATACTTCAGAAGATAAGATGTAGCAAAAAATGACAAAGAGTTGACGATAATCTTTAAATAAAAGCTCCTTTAAGTTGAACATTATTCTCAAACTCTTCATTGACTTTTGCACAATTATGAAGATTTTAGCGGGAATTCTTGTTATTTTCTCTGGCAATTTGTCTTCATTTGAATAAGACCGGTCAACTTGCTGATCTTAGCATGAGAAGACAATATGTGTAATGAATAGATGAGAATATACTGCAGTCGGAATGGATCCAGTAAGCAAAACCTACTCCAGTTTGCAACACTAAAGGTGATCGCATTTTCACTAATAAAGAGTAACCCTCTTGCAGCCAACCCATTTCATTCAGAGTTTATGCTTATTGTGTAAAATGACAAGGTAAAGAGAGTCCCTCTTTTCCTATGGGGAAGAATGAGCAACACTTGATCCACTGAAACTAGCAACAGGTATTGCTTTCTCACGGACAGCTGCAACGGTAATGAAACCCACCCAATGAAAACACCTTTCAACAGAACCGGAAGGGACCTTGTGGCCCAACTGGCAAGAGATCGTGACTTCAAATTAGAGAGGAGAAGCCATTGTAAGTTACCATATTTTATGTTATTCATTAGCTTACTCTTAACGGCTGTGGAAATAATAATAATAATAATAATAATAATAATAATAATAATAATAATAATAATAATAATAATAATAATAATAATAATAATAATAATAATAATAATAATAATCCATCAAATGGGGAGTTTCAACTGATATCAGTTGAACCTCTTAAGTTTAGAAAGGCAATGGTCTCCGAAAATTTAGGGATTATTTTATAGTACCAAAAATACATACTGTATACATATACTTTTTTTTTTAATAATCTTCAATAAAATGTTCTAATATATCTTTCATCTACAGTTCACGAGTTTTGCCTTACACCGCCTAAGCCCATTCCGAACAGCGTCATCAAGGTCTTGTGAGTTTGAACAGCTAATGATGCATGTCTTGTGTACTTTTATTTGGAATAAGATTACGCAAGTTGATCATACTGTCAATGGAATATTATCTTTATCTTTAATTCTTTTTAATCTCAGTGTTCATTCTATATATCATACGCAACATTACGAGTATGTACCTTATAAAATAGTCATATGAATGCAAAGTGTCTTACACATTTGCTAAGGTGTTCCCATTTTATTAGTCTTGTTCTTCTTCGGTTAAATGATAATACTTGGTATTTATTCCTTAATGATTCGACTATTCATATATACTACTGGATAGGAAAATACCCAAAAACAGCAACCAACTCTCCTTTCTTACATTCTGCATTATTCCAGATCAAAGGGTCACATTGCCACAGCCACGTGTCTGGAAAACTACAAAACTCAGCTGAACACCACTTCAGTCTTTCTAAAATGTTTTATGAACAAATGGCGAATCATGGGCTTA
>JAXCGZ010000075.1:37500-42500 GCA_037179515.1 Halocaridina rubra | reverse complement strand
ATACCTTTTCCAGCATTTGTCTCTCCACTCCTTAGCTCTTTTACACCCATTATCGAACCATTTCTCTCTGGCATGAATTACACCTACTTTGGTGACAGGTATGCAGCAATCTACTATCTTCCCATATTTCTCACAAAAGATGTCATACATTTCTTGTACAGATTTGTTGTAAAATAAGGTTCTCCAGTCAATAACTGCAAAAAGCTCATTCATTTTGATGTAATCTCCTTTCTGATAGTTCCTCCTCATGTCCTCAGTGCCTCTACTCTCAGGAAGAATGTCTTCAATGATATACTCCATCAACAACACACAGTGGTCACTCTTTCCAATTGGTGGTTCATACTCAATATTTTCAATATCCAACACATTATCTGTGAACACCAGATCAAGTAGTGATGGCTCATCCCCACCCCTGGCTCTTGTTGGTTCCATTACATGTTGGTGTAGGAAATTCCCTTGTACGCAATCTAGGAATCTTGCCCCAAAGGAGTCCTCACCACTGTGTGGGTCAAGATTTATCCAATCTATCTCTTTATGATTAAAGTCTCCCATAATCAAAATCCTACATTTTTTCTCCCGCGCCATGTTAACAACTGAGTTTATGACTTCAATAGTACCTATATGACTTTCCTCATAAATTTCAAGCCTATTTTGGTTCCTTGGTGGGTTGTATACAACAGTTATTATAATGCTCTCTGACCCAGTATTTATGCGAGCAACAAGAAATTCCCTGAACTCACTTTCTATAGCCAAGTTTATCTCTTCAGCTTGAATCCTCTCACTTATGAGCAGTGCTATCCCTCCACCAGTCCTCTCAGATCTTTCGACCCTTAGTATTCTGAAGCCCTTAGGAAAAACTGTGACACTGTTTATGTCCTCACTCAACTTAGTCTCTGTAATTGCTACTATATCTGCCTTACTGTTGTGAATCCTATCTTTTAATTCTACTGCCTTACCAGCTAATCCATCAGCATTTGTGTATAACAATCTTAATGAGGCCCCATCCCCTGATCTTCTGTCATTATCTTCTTTATCTCCCCTTTGTCTGGAAGTATTCCGTAACGAAAATTTTTCTTCTCTTCCTCATTTCTTTCATCATTTAACCTTCTTGCCTCTTGCAACAAGTTTTTGATCTTTCCCATCTCTTCCTGTGTTCTGTATCGTCTAATGAACACTTCTTTGCATTCTTGAAGGTCTTTTAGACTTTTTTTTCTCAACAATATTTCCCTACATGTCTCCCCTCTCTCAAAGGTTACTTTTGTTGGTCTCGGCTTTCCTTCCCTTGTGTGTGTGTGTGTGTGTGTGTGTGTGTGTGTGTGTGTGTGTGTGTGTGTGTGTGTGTGTGTGTGTGTGTGTGTGTGTGTGTTTTTATTGTGCTTAAGGGAGAGAGCCATATGCTCGTAAATTCTCAACTCCTGATCGGTTCCATTTTAAACTCAATAATGCTTATTATACTTGCCCTTAAATCTATAGATATACAGCTAGCATCAACTACTTCCTTGCTAAGCGAATTTCAATTTTCAACTATTCTGAAAGTAATTCCTTATATCCTGCAAAGAAGTTTTCTTCCAAAGTTTCAAACTAAGACCACTAGTTCTAGAGCCAGCCATATCAAAATATTGATCCCTGTCCACACTGTCAAAGGCATGGAGGAGCTTAAAAATAAAAACTATTAACACATTCTCTCCTCATTCTTATAGCTTCAGGTGATGGTAAGTCTAATTCCCTAAGTCTCTCTTCATAACTTAGATTATGTATTTCTGTAACCAGAATCGTGGCATGTCTCTGAGTCTTTTCCAGCTTATTTGTAAGCTTTTTAAGTGCAGTTTTCAAAACGATGCTGCATATTCAAACTCTAGCCTCAGTTAAGTTACATATATATTTCTGAACATTTCCTTTTCCATGTGTTAGAAGGATACCCTTACATTTGCTAAGTAGGCATATGCAGCTCTTACTATGCCATTTGTATGTTAACTCCTAGATCTCTCTCATTCTCTTTCTTTTGAAGTTCTGCACCTGTTATTTAGTACCCAAAGTTGGCCTTCTTGCACTTGTACCCATTCTCATCACCTTACACTTTGTAGTACTGAATGTCATTAGCCACTACTCTGACCTATCATGCAGACAATTTAGGTCTTCCTGAAGTTCTTTAAAATTGCTCTCGACAATTATTTTCTTCACAATAATTGCATCATCTGCAAGCATGTTAAAAATGAATTTACAGACTCCGGTAGGTCATTAACATATAAAAGAAACAAAAATGGTTCTAAACTGATCCCTGTAGAACCCCACCACGAACTCTTCTCCAGTCAGACAATGAGTGTCTTACTCTAACCTTCTGTCCCCATTCCAAGACATTTCCAACTAGTCTTGCTATTACTTGAAGCTTCTTAATGAGTTTCCCATGTGGGACCATATCAAATCCTTCTGAAAATCTAAGAATATGCAATCTGCCCAGCCCTCTCTTGTAATATCTGGCTTACCTCATCATAAAATTCTAATTAATATGTTACTGAAGATCTGCCTTCTCTGAAGCCATGTTGTCTCAATGATAAAAAGTTGAAGGAATCCAAGTGAAGAGAGATACATTAGGCCTATAGTATAGAGTAGTATCTCTCATTCCGTTTTAGAAGACAAGTACCACGTTCACTTGTTTGCAGAAACTTGAAATCTCCCCAGATTCCTGTGATTTTTCAAATATGATATACAGTGCCACCAAAATGAGCTTGGCACACTTCTTAAATGCATAAGGGGATATGCCATCAGGACCTGTAGCTATGTAGGCACCTAACTCCATCAGCACTGTATACCTCTGTAGCTGAAATGATGATCTTCTCTAATACCGGCCCATTATCTCTTATCTCTGCAATCTGAGGGGCTGGGATATTTTCTACTGTTGGGAAAAACTGTAATATAAATTGTAATATGAACAAAAGGCATTCAGATAGAATGCATTCATTCCTAGTATAGCAGAAAAGCTGTAAGGTTGGTTTCTTTTTTAGACCTTCTGTGGTGTAGTTGGTTGTCCTTGGCACAGTAATTGTGTGTCCTAGGTTCAAGTCCCGGTCAGGGTAAAATTTTTTCATGTTTTCACATGTGGTAATGTGCTCATTTGATTACTGTTGATGCCCAATTAGATTGGAATTTGCATTAAATACAAAAACGATGTCATGAGTGAGGTTGGGAGAAACTGTAATATGAACAAAAAGGCATTCAAATAGAATGTGTTCATTCCTAGTGTAGCAGTTAAGCTGTAAGGTTGGTTTCTCTTTTAGACCTTCCTCATTGTAGTTGGTAGTGCCTTGGTACAGTATGTATATATATATATATATATATATATATATATATATATATATATATATATATATATATATATATATATATATATATATATATATATAGTGGCAGTGGGGGGTGGTCAAGTGCCAGTAATTGGAGATGAAAATGAGAGAGAGATTACAAGAGAGGAGGTGAGAAGGGCATTGTATTAAGCGAAAGGTGATAAAGCACCTGGAATGGATGGTGTGAGAGCGGAGATGTTGAAAGAAGGGGGTGTGACTGCATTGCAATGGTTAGTGATAGTGTTTAATATATGCTTTATGTTGTCAATGGTGCCAGTGGAATGGGTGATTGCTTGTATAGTGCCTTTATACATAGGTAAAGGAGATGTGTATGAATGCAGTAACTTTAGGGGTATAAGTTTGTTGAGTGTGGTAGGAAAAGTGTATTGTAGGATACTGGTTAATAGGATTAGGGATAAGACAGAAAATGTGATCACAGAAGTGCAGAGTGGTTTTAGGAGAGGTAGAGGTTGTATAGATCAGATTTTTATAGTTAGGCAGTTATGTGAGATATATTTAGCAAAGAGTAAGGATGTGTATTTTGCATTTTTGGATCTGTAAAAAGCATATGATAGAGGTGATAAAGAAGCAATGTGGAATGTTTTGAGATTATATGGAATTAATGGTAAATTGTTGCATGCAGGAAGAGTTTGCATGAGGGCAGTAGAGATTGTGTTAGGGTAGGGAATGAAGTGAGTGAGTGGTTTCCAGTGAGTGTGGGACTGAGACAGGGATGTGTGATGTCACCATGGCTGTTCAATCTGTATATTGATGGAGTCGTAAGAGAGGTGAATGAGCTAGTGTGTGGTGGTCGAGGTTTGAGAAGGGTAGATGGGGATGATAACGAGTGGGAGCTGAATCAGTTGCTGTTTGTAGATGATACTGTGGTGGTGGCACATTCAGAGGAGAAGCTGTGTCAGTTAGTGTCTGAATTTGGAATGGTGTGTGAGAGAAGGAAGTTGCGAGTGAATGTGGGAAAGAGTAAGGTTGTGAGGTGTACAAGAAATGAGGATGGTGCTGGATTGAATGTTATGTTGAATGGAGAGACACTTGAGGAAGTTGATCAGTTTAAGTATTTAGGCTCGGTCATAGCTGCAAATGGTGGAGTGGAAGCAGATGTGTGTCACAGAGTGAATGAAGGATGTAAAGTGTTGGGTGCGTTGAAAGGAGTGATGAAGAATAGAGGGTTGGAAATGAATGTTAAGAAAGTTTTGTATGAGAAAGTGGTTGTGCCAACTGTGATGTATGGATCAGAGTTATGGGGTATGAAAGTAAGTGAGAGACAGAAACTAAATGTGTTTGAGATGAAATGCCTGAGGAGTATGACTGGTGTATCTCGGTTGGATAGGGTTAGGAATGAAGTGGTGAGAGCAAGAACGGGGTGAGGAGAGAAATTGCAGCCAGAGTAGATATGAATGTTCTGAGATGGTTTGGCCATGTGGAAAGGATGGATGATGAAAGACTGCTGAAAAAGGTGATGAATGCGAGAGTTGATGGGAGAAATGCTAGAAGGAGGCCTAGGTTTGGGTGGATGGATGGAGTAAGGAGAGCCCTGAATGATAGGAGGATGGATGTGAGGGAAGCAAGCGAGCGTGCTAGGAATAGGAATGAGTGGCGAGCGATTGTGACGCAGCTCTGATGGGCATCTGCTGTTACCAT
>JAXCGZ010000075.1:15000-25000 GCA_037179515.1 Halocaridina rubra | reverse complement strand
TTTATGAACATCTAAATCCATCAGCGCTTTGCATACCTCTGTGGCTGTAAGGTTGATGTTCTCTAATACATGCCCTTGAGCATCTATCACTGCAATCTGAGGGGGTGGGGTATTTTCTACTGTAAATACTGACTGAAACTCCTTGTTCAATTCTTTGCAGATCTCTTCATCCGTCTCAGTGATGCTTCCATCCGCTCTCTTTAGCCTTAAAACCTGTTTTTTTACCTTCAGTTTTCCTCTGATAAAGCTGTGGAAAAGCTTGGGGTTTTCTTTAGCCTTCCTGGTGATGTCCCTCTCATAGTCTCTCTCTGCCTCTCTCCTTTTACTTAGGTAGTCATTTCTTGCTCTTTTGTAGGTTTGCCAGGCATTTATGTTTTTTCTCCTCCTATACCTTTTCCAGCATTTGTCTCTCCACTCCTTAGCTCTTTTACACCCATTATCGAACCATTTCTCTCTGGCATGAATTACACCTACTTTGGTGACAGGTATGCAGCAATCTACTATCTTCCCATATTTCTCACAAAAAATTTCATACATTTCTTGTACAGATTTGTTGTAAAATAAGGTTCTCCAGTCAATAACTGTAAAAAGCTCATTCATTTTGATGTAATCTCCTTTCGGATAGTTCCTCCTCATGTCCTCAGTGCCTCTACTCTCAGGAAGAATATCTTCAGTGATATACTCCATCAACAACACACAGTGGTCACTCTTTCCAATTGGTGGTTCATACTCATTTTTTTCAATATCCAACACATTATCTGTGAACACTAGATCAAGTAGTGATGGCTCATCCCCACCCCTGGCCCTTGTTGGTTCCATTACATATTGGTGTAGGAAATTCCCTTGTACGCAATCTAGGAATCTTGCCCCGAATGAGTCCTCACCACCGTGTGGGTCAAGATTTATCCAATCTATCTCTTTATGATTAAAGTCTCCCATAATCAAAATCCTACATTTTTTTTCCCGTGCCATATTAACAACTGAGTTTATGGCTTCAATAGTACCTATATGACTTTCCTCATAAACTTCAAGCCTATTCTGGTTCCTTGGTGGGTTGTATACAACAGTTATTATAATGCTCTCTGACCCAGTATTTATGCAAGCAACAAGAAATTCCTTGAACTCACTTTCTATAGCCAAGTTTATTTCTTCAACTTGAATCCTTCAACTTATGAGCAGTGCTATCTCTCCACCAGTCCTCTCACATCTTTCAACCCTTGGTATTCTGAAGCCCTTAGGAAAAACTGTGACACTGTTTATGTACTCACTCAACTTAGTCTCTGTAATTGCTACTATATCTGCCTTACTGTTGTGAATCCTATCTTTTAATTCTACTGCCTTACCAGCTAATCCATCAGCATTTGTGTATAACAATCTTAATGAGGCCCCATCCCCTGATCTTCTGTCATTATCTTCTTTATCTCCCCTTTGTCTGGAAGAACTCTGAAATGAAAATTTTTCTTCTCTTCTTCATTTCTTTCCTCATTTAACCTTCTTGCCTCTTGCAACAAGTTTTTGATCTTTCCCATCTCTTCCTGTGTTCTGTATCGTCTAATGAACACTTCTTTGAATTCTTGAAGGTCTTTTAGACTTTTTTTTCTCAACAATATTTCCCTACATGTTTCCCCTCTCTCAAAGGTTACTTTTGTTGGTCTCGGCTTTCCTTCCCTCGAATATTTACCTAGTTGGTGTATGTTTACAATATCCTCAGGACCACAAACTACTCCAAGCTTTCTTATCAGGTCTACAACCCTAGCTTTATTTTCTTCAAGTCTCCCCTGCCATGTTGGCTCCTGGGATTTGCTTATGCCTGAGATTACCACTGTCTTCTCCTTATCAAGTGCCTGTCTGATGATTGGGTTTGCCCTTTCCATCACAACGTCTTTCATTTTTTCGATTACTGTCTCTTTATAGTCAACTGTTTGTATGTTTTCCAGTGCCACCACCTTTACAGCCTCTTTTACTGCTACATTCCCTTTTAATGCATCAGCAAAGGAAGTTTTCATGGCATCATTTTCCATATTCAGCTCCTGGAACTCTTTTCTGAACTGTTCAATGTTTTCCTTAATCTGGACATTCCAAGCAGCAATCTCGTCTCTCTCAGAAGAGAGCAGTGAACTAACATCTAATTCTTTTAGGTTGTCATTCAGCTGTTTGTTTTTATCTTCTTGTTTAGAAAGTCTAGATTCTAGTTGACTCTTTTCCCCTTCCAGCTTCTTAATTCTTTTTTCTAGTTCCTTTCTCTCCTGCCCTTGTGCTTTATTTGCTTCCTCCAAAGATCTTATTTGCTCTCTGAGTGTGTGTGTGTGTGTGTGTATTTGTGTGTGGTAGGAAAAGCCCATTAAATAAAACAACGAAAATATATATATAAAAAGTACTTATTAATTTCATTACCTAAACTAGTCATGTCCTCAAAGTACAATGGCAAGAGATACAACTAGCAAAACAGAAGAACTATTGAAAAGCAGGAGACAAAAGACCCGCCCAGAGGTCCTATACATGGGATTAATATATATCAATCTTAAATGCCCGCCTTGGTCAGTCGATAATCCCCACAAACAGGCTCATAGTCAAGTAAGTCAATATGCAAACCATTATCTGTGCATACCAGACCGAGCAGTTATGGTTCATCTTTCCTGCTTTCCTGGCTCTTGTTGGTTTCAATACTAGTTGGTGCAAGAAATGTCCTTGTACACAATCTGGGAATTTTGCCTCAAAACAATTATCTTCACAGTGTGGGTTTAGACTATTTCAGTCTATTTTTCTATAAATAAAACTCACCAACATTTTTCATATTTACAAGTGAATTTATATCATCTGGTGTACCAGTATTACTTTCCTCATAAACTTTTAATTCCGTGGTGGATTATATACGACAGCTATCATATCTGAACCGGTACTTATGCAAGTATCAATAATCTCCTTGAACTAATATCCTATAGCAACATTTACTTTTTTGACCTTGAACCCTGCATTATAAGCAATACCATGCCTCCACCAGTCCACTCAGATTTCTTATCCATCATTATGGTGAAGCCTTTAGAAAATATGTAATACTGTTTATTTTTTCACTTAACTTTGTCTCTGTAACTGCCATTAAATATGCTTTACTGTCATGTAGCCAATTCTTTATTTCTAGTGCTTTACTAGCTATTCCATCATCATCATCATCTGGGAACATTAACTTTAAGAGGCGATATCCCTTGGTTTACCATTATTTTCTTCATCACCCCTTTGATTGGATGAACCTTGGAACAAAAATTTCTCTTCTGCATTTCTTTCCTTCTTCATTTAACCTTAGAGCTTCCTGTAACCAGTATTTCATTCTGTAATGTCGAATGAACACTGTCTTGTATTCTTGTCTTTCCCTCCTGAAAACACTTATCAAGACAGAGGATGTTTACAATATTGATTGGATCACATGATAGTCCAAGTTTCCTTATCAGTTCTAATTCCCTACTCTTATTATACTTATTACTCCCATGCCATGTTAACTCTTTGAGATTCCAATATGCCTGAAATAATCACCGACTTCTCTTTATCAAGTGCCTGTTTGATGAAAAACTTTGCTCTCTCAATCATAAATTATTTTTTGTATTACTATTAGCCTGTATTCAACTGTATATACATTTTGCAGTACCACCTCCTTCATTATCACATTTCTTCTTACTGCATCTGCGAATGTTTTTTTAACACTCACAGTCTGTATTTAGCCCTTGACAATCTCTTCTAAGCTCATCAGTATTTCCCTCTTTCTGGACATTCCAAGTTGTTATTTCATCTCTCTCAGACGATAGCAAAGTACCAACATTTAATTCAGTTAAGCTATCACCCAATATTTTGTTATAATAATTTCGTGCGAAAACTTTAAATTCTAGGTCTTTCTTGTCTTCTTCAAGCTTATTAGTTCTGTTTTCTAGCTTTTTTCCTTTCTTTCTCTTGTATCTTATCTCTCCTCTTCAAATTTATTATGTTCATGAGATTCTAACTAGTCTCGAAGGATAATCCAATCAACTAAAAGAAAATTTTAAATAATATTTAGTTCACGATATGGAGGTTGGGGATCAAGCCAGCTAAACTTAGTGCCAGTCCCAAACTGCACACAAGATGGATGGAAACCAAAAGGGCATCCATAGGTTAAATTCTGATCTTAAACCAAAGACTAACCTCAGAGACGGTACTGAGATACAGCGTTCTCATTTAAATTTGGAAAAAGTTGTTGTTGCTGCTGCTGCTGCTGCTGAATATACAGAAGAAGAAATCTCCCGAAGATGTTCTTTATCTTGCGAAGAGAGAAACTGATTGATCCATCTGGGTGAAATGAACAAAGAACCTCCTGTGTAGATGGCAGGAGTTGTACCCATCAAGCTATAAAATGAGTGCTTGGGACAGGTAAAAAAAAAAAGTCACTGAAAAAATAGATGAGTAAAATCCCTATCTTCTAACCTAACCTAATCTTTTAACTAAAAATGGGGTTTTGTCACAAATGGCTGTTTTGGGAGAGGGTTTTCAGTAAGGTTTTGTCTCCTCTCCTTTGAAAACATCTGTAGGATTATGTAAATTCAATACAAAAGAGTGCAACAAAACCCTCATTTCTAAACCTGGTCATTTCATTAGCTTAGGTTAAATTAATATATAATTGGCATAAAGGTTAAACGACTAATTTATTGCAAGAGAGATTCTTTTTACTAATGACGAGGAGATTGTCTTTACAAGTGGACACTGTAAAAAGATTGCCTTTACTAATGGAAATTTGAAGGCACAGTATTCACTAGTGGACGCTGAGATGTATTCTCTAAGTCACTGCACAAGGGGAGGGATTGTATTTACTGATGGGCATTGAGAGACTACCTTTACTGGTGGGCATTGGTAGGGATTGTGTTTATTAGTGGACACTGAATGGGATTTGCTTTACTTGTGGACACTGAGAGAACTTAGCCTTGCTAAAGAGGAATGGGATGGATTATCTATTCAGTTGAACACTAGGAGGAATTATCTTTTCAAGTGGACACTAGGAGAAACTGTCGTGTCAAGTGAAAACCACTAGGAATTAGCTTTAGTAGTGGACCCGGGGGGGGGGGGTTATCTTGGATACTTGGAAGGGATAATTTTTTACTAGATCTGTAAATAATCTACTCAATATAATTCAGGAAAAATGAGTAACTAACATAACTGACCATCATTCATTAATTCTATTCCAGAGAAGAAAAAATGGGAAATGTACAAGCACATGCGGCATATGCAGGTACGGTTTGGAAAAACTGCCCTTCAGGGTTCATCCACACAAGCACAGGTAACAGGACTTTCCTAGTGGAATGTGTGGATGGAGAATGGCAAAAACCCAAAGGAGAGTGTGTACCTGTTTGTGAACCCCCCTGTCTTAATAACGGTACGTGTACTGGACCCAGTGTATGTAGATGCCAACCTGAATTTTCCGGGCCGCGATGTGAACAGAAAAGTTGTCTCAATGCATGGACGCCTACTATCACTTATGCTGTCTACAAAACCGAGTAAGAGTCAAACATATTTTTCTCTTAGGTACTACTACTACTACTACTACTACTACTAATAATAATAATAATAATAATAATAATAATAATAATAATAATAATAATAATAATAATAATAATAATAATAATAATAATAATAATAATAATAATAATAATAATAATAATAATAATTATTATTATTATTATTATTATTATTATTATTATTATTATTATTATTATTATTATTATTATTATTATTATTATTATTTATTATTATTATTATTATAATTATTATTATTATTATTGTTATTATTATAATTATTATTATTATTATTATTATTATTATTATTATTATTATTATTATTATTATTATTATTATTATTATTATTATTATTATTATTATTATTATTATTATTATTACGATGGAACAAGAACAACAATCACACTCAACTCCTCTACTGTATTAGCAACAGTGCAATCCAAGATTGTGTTTCGTACTATAATCATCTTAGTGACTTTAATCTAATCATGGAATTTTCTCTTGAATAATAGTCATAATAAATAATAACAGTAATTCAATTTACTTTCTTTATCATGAAGGGACTCGAACTTGGAGCTAGTAGAACAGGAGCCCACAGCTTATTTGTGCATTGCCGTTGAGTTGTGGCTAAAGGCACGAAAGCTGTGGACTCCTGTTCTACAGATCCCAGTTGCGAATTCCGAGTGGCAGGTAAAACCAAGGAAATATATAAATGTGTGAATGGCTTCTTATGAGGAACACTAAAAACTATCCTTCAACTCCCTTTTAACAGAGCCCTTCAGCTCACCATCACTTGCAAGGAAGGTTACCAATTTAACTCAGGAAGTGATACGATGGTATTTGATTGCGTTGACGGAAAGTGGGACATCAAGAACAGAATCATTCATGCCTGTGTACCCGATTGTTCAGACAATCCTTGCTTGAATGGTGGTGTGTGCGTACAGCCAAAAACATGCGCCTGCGACCCGCGATTCACAGGAAGCAGTTGCGAAATTGAAAGGTGTTATTGGCCGCCGAAATACATTGTGAACGCCATCGACAAACTACAGTAAGGATGTCCAGGCTATTTTGTCCTTTTCACCTCGATGTACTGTACTGACAAAAGCACTTTAAGAATTTCTCAGAAGTGATCTGATTATCGCCGAAGTGGCGTGTGTGTGTACCGCAGCTCTTAGACAAAGATATACCAAAATTTCTTTGATATTTTCCAAAATACAATCAGCAATAATACTATTTCTTTAATTTGAAGTCTTTGTAGTTTTTATGTTTTCCAATGCTGGTCTCCAGGTTTATTTACTAATTCACAGCTGCTTAGTTGAATAAAATGTTAATTTCTATGGCTTGAGTTAAAGCTTAAGCCATATAAGCAATATAAGCCCCTTTAAAAAGGAAGCGTGGCCCCACAAAACATTTTCTTTACGAGTGTCAGATATACAATGAACCATGATGCGACTGTTGCTGAACAAGGGCTCACAAACAGGGGCCCCACGATAAATTATGAAAAAAATAATTCATATACAAGAATTTAATTAAAAAGTATTACTATTATTATCATTAGAATAATGCAACGATTAATAATATATTTCAAACTTAGTATTAAAACAAAATTGGAATATAGCACCTGTCTTAGATCGAGATCAGACTGGACACATTATAAAGCGAGCTGAGGTTGCACAGATGAGCGCTCATCTTCCATGTTCAGGTGAATTATATATCTCAACAAAACAACTATGCAACCAGATAGGCTGGATGCCTTATCTTTAGTAAGTGTTGGAGCATATGTGTAACTTCACATTATTTTCAAAGACTGCAATGCAAAATAAACTTAAAAAAAAAAAAAAAAAAAAAAAAAAAAAAAAAATATATATATATATATATATATATATATATATATATATATATATATATATATATATATATATATATATATATATATATATAAATATACTTATAAGTAAGTGACAGTAAACATTATTTTGCATCACTTAATCATGTAAATTAAACTGCAAAGCATCTTCAAGGTAAAAAGGCAATGCAAGAAAAGGTGTTTTGATTTACACAAGCATTAATATTCTTCATTACAAAATTAAGTTTTCATGGCTCTTATACAATAACAAAATTGTGCATAATATGCACGAAAAATCTTGCAAGGAATATGAGAAGATAGTTACTTGTTGCATACTCTCTACCTAAATACGAATTGTACATGCCAAAGAAAAATGGTCCATAAATGAGTGTAAAAGAGCAAAGGGGGATAGAGACAAATGCTGGAATAGTTATAGGAGGAAGAAAAGTATAAACACTTGGCAGATTTACAAATGAGTGAGAAATGTTTTCATAGGTAAAAATAGAGGAATTGGCCATGAAAAGTATATTGCTAGGAAGGCTAAAATAATCTCAAACTTTTTCACAGTTTTGTCACAGGGAAAAGGTCAAAGAACAAATTTAAAAAAAAATTAATAAATAAAATAAAATAAATAAATATATATATATATATATATATATATATATATATATATATATATATATATATATATATATATATATATATATATATATATATATATATATATATATATATATATATATATATATATATATATATATATATATATATATATATATATACATATACTATATATATATATATATATATATATATATATATATATATATATATATATATATATATATATATATATATATATATATATATATATATATATATATATATATATATATATATATATATATATATATATATAGACAGACATATACCGAGGCTGTTTCCCCCTTAAATTGGGGGGTAGCCGACGTCAAGAAAGGAAAGTTTGGGGAGAAGTTATTCTCCCCTCTACTCCCCCTCTTCGTTGACGCCTCGCAGGAGGTTGATACAAGGGGGGGGGATTCCCAGTCCCCCCGCCCCGTCCACTTTCAGTCGCCTTTTACGACACGCAGGGAATACGGTGAGGCTATTCTTTGATATTATGCCCGCCCCACAGGGCACAAATATAAAAGGCCCCATGTGCTCCTTATATATATATATATATATATATATATATATATATATATATATATATATATATATATATATATATATATATATATATATATATATATATATATATATATATGTATATATATATATATATTTATTTATTTATTTATTTATTCATTTTTTTCAAACATGTCTGCAGATGATGCAACAATTGTGAAGAAAGTAATAGATGACAACAATGGTAGAGAAATTCAAGAAGAGCTAAACAGTGTACATAAGTGGTCTGAAAAGTGGTTAATGAATATTAATACTTCAAAGTGGTTAATGAATATTAATACTTCAGAATGTAAAGTCATGAGAATGAGGAAGAGTGCAAGAAGGCCCGCGATTAGATGCTCAATAGCAAGTGCAAAACTTAAAGAGAAAGAGAATGACAGAGACGTATTGGCAGATCTGTCTCCGGAAATGCTAATAAATGGTATATTACAGGTTGCCTGTGCTTTCTTAGCAAACGTAAGGGTGGCGGCCTTCATATTCACTGGCAAGGAAATATTCAGATATTTTTATGTCTTATGTAAGGCCGAAGCTAAAATATAAAGCACTCATTTGGAGATGACACTTGAAAAAGCATATAAATAAACTGTAGAATGTTCAGACATGTTACAAAAGCTTTGACAGAGATACGCAGTCTCAGTTGTGAGGAAAGGTTGAAGGAGTTAGACTTAGCATCACTTGGAACTAGTAGGAAGTGGGGTATATGGTGAGTCTTTAATTAATTCACGGTTTTGAGAGAGTGGACAGGGAGCGCCATTTTGATGTGGCTGGCTCTAGATTTCAGATCATAGTTTGAATCTACATAAGATACTCACTTGCAGAAAGTAAATAAGTATTTTTTTTTAGTGCAAGAATAGTAGAATATTGTCATTTGCTAAGTAGGGAAACAGTAAATGCTACCGGCATCCGTAGTTTTCAGGAAAAACATAAGTGACATGGAGCAAAGGGAAACCGATCAGGAGATGGGATGTTACAAGCATACGGCTCTTTCTCGTAAGCACCGCTAGGTAAATACAATTAGGTAAACACACACACACACACACACACACACACACACACACACACACACACACACACACACACCAAAAATACTGGCAGATTTGTCTCCTGAAATACATATATATGGCATAGTAAGGGCAGCATATGCATTCTTATCAAATGTAAGGGTAGCATTCAGGCACATGGACAAGGAAATGTTCAGAAATATTTATATAACCTATGTGAGGCCAAAACTCGAATATGCAGCCCCATTTTGGAATCCACACTTGAAAAAGCACATAGCTAAACTTGAAAAAGTTCAAAGACATGCCACGAAGCTGGTGCCAGAAATACGCAATCTCAGTTATGATGAGAGGCTGAGGGAATTAGACTTACCATCACTCGAAGCTAGAAGATTGAGGGGGGGATATGGTGACAGTC
>JAXCGZ010000075.1:0-10000 GCA_037179515.1 Halocaridina rubra | reverse complement strand
TTTTACTGTTGATCTACCTTCTCTGAAGCCATGTTGCCTCACTGACAAAAAGTTGAAGGATTCCAAGTGAAGAGAGATATGTTTCCTAAGTAGTTTCTCCATAACTTTGTAAACTATGCTGGTCAAGGAAACTGGTCTATAGTTCAGAGCCGTATCCCCCCTTCCCTTTTTGAAGATAGGTATCACATTTGCTTGTTTCCAGCATCTTGGAATCTCCCCTGACTCCAGTGACTTTTTAAATATGATACTTGGTGCCACTGATATTGAGTTTGTGCATTTTTTAAGCACATGAGGGGATATGTCATCAGGACCTGTAGCTTTATGAACATCTAAATCCATCAGCACTTTGCATACCTCTGTGGCTGTAAGGTTGATGTACTCTAATACCGGCCCTTGAGCTTCTATCTCTGCAATCTGAGGGGGTGGGGTATTTTCTACTGTAAATACTGACTTAAACTCCTTGTTCAATTCTTTGCAGATCTCTTCATCCGTCTCAGTGATGCTTCCATCCGCTCTCTTTAGCCTTAAAACCTGTTCTTTTACCTTCAGTTTTCCTCTGATAAAGCTGTGGAAAAGCTTGGGATTTTCTTTAGCCTTCCTGGTGATGTCCCTCTCATAGTCTCTCTCTGCCTCTCTTCTTTTACTTAGGTAGTCATTTCTTACTCTTTTGTAGGTTTGCCAGGCATTTATGTTTTTACTCCTCCTATACCTTTTCCAACATTTGTCTCTCCACTCCTTAGCTCTTTTACACCCATTATCGAACCATTTCTCTCTGGTATGAATTACACCTACTTTGGTGACAGGTATGCAGCAATCTACTATCTTCCCATATTTCTCACAAAAGATGTCATACATTTCTTGTACAGATTTGTTGTAAAATAAGGTTCTCCAGTCAATAACTGCAAAAAACTCATTCATTTTGATGTAATCTCCTTTCGGATAGTTCCTCCTCATGTCCTCAGTGCCTCTACTCTCAGGAAGAATATCTTCAATGATATACTCCATCAACAACACACAGTGGTCACTCTTTCCAATTGGTGGTTCATACTCATTTTTTTCAATATCCAACACGTTATCTGTGAATACTAGATCAAGTAGTGATGGCTCATCCCCACCCCTGGCCCTCGTTGGTTCCATTACATGTTGGTGTAGGGAATTCCCTTGTACGCAATCTAGGAATCTTGCCCCGAATGAGTCCTCATCACTGTGTGGGTCAAGATTTATCCAATCTATCTCTTTATGATTAAAATCTCCCATAATCAAAATCCTACATTTTATTTCCTGTGCCATGTTAATAACTGAGTTTATGACTTCAATAGTACCTATATGACTTTCCTCATAAACTTCAAGCCTATTCTGGTTCCTTGGTGGGTTATATACAACAGTTATTATAATGGTCTCTGACCCAGTATTTATGCGAGCAACAAGAAATTCCTTGAACTCACTTTCTATAGCCAAGTTTATTTCTTCAACTTGAATCCTTTCACTTATGAGCATTGCTATCCCTCCACCAGTCCTCTCAGATCTTTCAACCCTTAGTATTCTGAAGCCCTTAGGAAAAACTGTGACACTGTTTATGTTGTGTGTGTGTGTGTGTGTCTATATATCTATCTATCTACTCTATCATCATCATATATATATATATATATATATATATATATATATATATATATATATATATATATATATATATATATATATATATATATATATATGGTGACCAAATGTCACGAAGGGGTTTTAATATTTAATATATCATTTATTTCTATCTCCTTTTTTAATTTACAATATTATTTCATCATGTATGTTCTCAAGGTATGTAAAATCACATCTCGGAAACGGCGTCCATATTCTGCTTCACACAGTGCTCTGATTTCGGTCCGAATATTGTTTGTTCAGCTGTTCGAGTGTTTGAAGCTTGATAAATAACTTGTTTCATAACTGCCGGAAATTATTCTACCCCTTAAAATTTTGTCAGAGTAGTTGGATTGTGTTTCTTACTGGATGTCTTGTCCCTCCATCCTATTTCAATCACCATGTCACGTTTATATTGATCCGCTGGGTGTAAGAATTTGTCGGTCACACACCTATATTCATCTCGACACCAGGCCCTACACTTAATGGGGTGATATTCCCTATGGTCAATTGCAGTTTTGTTTGTTAATGGAACCAGTCCAATAAAATAAGTGCTTCATCGGACATTATCAGCTTGTGGTAATATAGGGGATCCCTCCCCTCATTAAGTCTGGAAGTTTGACTGCATACTTGCGACCTGTGGGCAAAATCAAGTGATTCCAGCTGCATTATAGAAGTAGACAGGTTCAAGGTTTTAGGGAAATTCTAATCTGTCCAGACCGCCTTCCAAATGATGTGCTTAGGTCTTCTGCAACACGCACTCTTAAGGGGGGTTTACACGGTCAAACGGTTCGTCGAACGCGGTTCGAAAGACAAGTGTTTGAAGTGATGTTCGAACGTATGAACGGTGGTATTTTATTGTCGAACACAGAACGTGTTCGACAACCAAATACCCCGTTCACACGTTCGAACATCACTTCAAACACTTGTCTGTCGAACCGCGTTCGACGAACCGTTTGACCGTGTAAACCCCCCTTTACACTTGGAGCATCGCTTATTATAAAGAAGAGTAACCCCCCAGAGCGCGCTCGAGGAGTATTCATATATACGAGGTAAATGACCTAACCTAAACTAATCTCATCTAAACAAACCTAACCAAACCAAGTCTAACCTGGACAACTTAGTTCTGTAGGTTACTCAGCATTACAAGATCCGAAGAATCTTTCACGCCCTATAGTAGCTAAGACATGGTCATTGTATTAAAAAAAAATAAAAAAAAATAAAAATATAAATAAAAAAAAATAAAAAATTAATAAAAAATAAATAAATGAATGAATGAATGAATGAATGAATGAATGAATAAATAAATAAATAAATAAATAAATAAATAAATAAATAAATAAATAAATAAATAAATAGATAGATAGATAGATAGATAGATAGATAGATAGATAGATAGATAGATAGATAGATAGATAGATAGATAGATAGATAGATAGATAGATAGATAGATAGATAGATAGATAGATAGATACATATATATATATATATATATATATATATATATATATATATATATATATATATATATATATATATATATATATCTTGGGTTTCGTGGTAAACTTTCACAATTTGTGCTCGCGTCCCGTCGTGAATTTTTCGTGGTAAATCCTCAAAGAAAAATACAAAAACGTAACGAAAAAATGACGTTAAAATTTCAGACCCATTCGTGATTTTTAGTCCAATTTTTACGAATATACATAAGATTTTGGCAGTAAAAACAAAATAAAAGAGTGAATTTAGAAAATTTTGATTTCAAAATGCATGTCATTATTATTTCTGTAATAATAATAATAATAATAATAATAATAATAATAATAATAATAATAATAATAATAATAATAATAATAATAATAATAATAATAATAATAATAACTGTTACAATTATTTCGTATTATTATTATTATTATTATTATTATTATTATTATTATTATTATTATTATTATTATTATTATTATTATTATTATTATTATTATTATTATTATTATTATTATCTGAAGTGTGACAGAAAAATACTGAGAATGAGTATGAATGTGCAGGGATTGACAGTCTCTCCTATACTGATTTTATATTTCTAACCAAACCACAAGTAGCTGACTGGAAGAGGCAAGATGAAGAGGCCCTGCTGCCTCGCTTCCTTTTGTAATTAGGTGTGGCCTTCCTAAGGACAGACGCACTAACAGATATGACAAACTTCTTTCAGGATACAGTGAAGTCATTCTGACACACCGAGGTTACGAGTGTTCTGCGATATATTTGACCAATGGCCGTAAATACAAGCAGATGGTCGAAGATGGCCAGAATTATGGAGAGTGCCAAATCAAAGCGGCCAAAATCAAAGACAGCCACGCCAATCTTGTTCTGATCGACAGTGGTAAGAAAACTCTCTCTCTCTCTCTCTCTCTCTCTCTCTCTCTCTCTCTCTCTCTCTCTCTCTGAGTGTGTGGGTGTGTGTGTGTGTGTGTGTATATAATATATATATATATATATATATATATATATATATATATATATATATATATATATATATATATCACATACATATACATATACATATACATATATATACATATATATATATATATATATATATATATATATATATATATATATATATATATATATATATATATATATATATATATATATATATATATATATATATATATATATATATATATATATATATATATATACACATACATATACATATATATATATATATATATATATATATATATATATATATATATATATATATATATATATATATATATATATACACATACATATATATATATATATATATATATATATATATATATATATATATATATATATATATATATATATATATATATATATGAATCATTTATTTACCCCGACCGGTACTCGAACCTAGGACATATGATTACTAAGTCAGGGCGCTACCACTACACCACAGAAGGTTAAAAGGAATCCAACCTTATAGCTTATATCTGCTATACTTAGGAATGAACGCATTCTAACTGAATGCCACTATGTTCATATTACAGATTCCCCAACCTCACTCGTGGCTTCATTACATATGTTTTCACATATGTAATGTGCTTAATTGATATATATATATATATATATATATATATATATATATATATATATATATATATATATATATATATATATATATATATATATATACACGCACACACACACAAGGTTTACTAGAGCCTCTGTGTTTGTAATTACTTAATTGTGCTTACGGGAAAGAGCCCCATATTCGTAATTCCTCATCTCCTAGTCCGTTCCAATTTTGTACTTAGTGGTATTTTTCATACATGTCCTTAAAACTGCGGAATGAGTTGGCATTAACTGCCTCCTCGCTTAGCCAATTCCAGCCATCAACTACTCTTACACTAAAAAAGTACTTCCTTACATTCTGCAAAGAAGTTTTTTTACGAAGCTTCAAATTATGACCTTTAGTTCTAGTGTCAAAAATATCTAAATAGCGATTCCTATCCACTCTGTCATAACCATCAAGGAATTTGAAAACTGTCACCATATTCTCTCATTCTTCTAGCTTCAAGTGATGGTAAGTTTAATTCCGTCAGCCTCTCCTCATAACTGAGATTGCATAATTCTGTCACCAGTTTCGTGGCATGTCTTTGAAATTTTTCCAGCTTAACTATGTGTTTCTTAAAGTGTGTATTTCAAAAAGCTTTGCCCTCACATAGGTTACATAAATATTTCTGAACATTTCCTTGTCCATGTGCCTGAAGGTTATCCTTACATTTGCTAAGAAAGCATATGCTGCCCTTACTATGCCATTTATATGCATTTTTGGAGACAAATCTGCCAGTATATTTGCTCCTAGATCTCTCTCATTCTCTGTCTATTGAAGTTCTGCTCCTGCTATTGAGTATTCAAGCTTTGGCCTTCTCGCACTTGCACCCAATCTCATTACCTTACATTAGAGGTATTGAATTTCATTAGCCACTTTTGTAAACACTCATGCACACTATTTGGGACTTCCTAAAGTTCTCAACCATTGTTTTCGTCTCTTACTTTCTTCACATCTTTGCATCATCTGCAAACATACTCATGAATCAATTTACAGACTCTAGTAGGTCAATTACATATACAAGGAACAAAAATGGCTCTAAAACTGAACCCTGTAGAACTCCACTACTAACCCTTCTCTATTCAGAGACTGGGTGTTTTACTCTAACCCTCTGTTCCTTTCCCTCTAAGTAAGTTTTTGTCCATTCCAAGGCATTTATACCTATTCTCGCCATTACTTGCAGTTTCTTAATACGTCTCCATTGTGGGACTGTATCAAGTCCCTTCTGGAAGTCTAGGAATATGCAATCCGCCCAGCCCTCTATTCCTTGCAAGGTTCGGGTTACCTTTTCATGAAATTCTAATAAGTTTGTTACTGTTGTTCTACCTTCTCTGAAGCCATGTTGTCTTATTGACAAAACGTTGAAGGATTTCAATTGAAAAGAGATGTCTTTTCTCAGTAGTTTCTCCAAAACTTTGGAGACTATGCTGGTCAAGGAAACAGGTCTATAATTCTGAGCTGTATCCCTCCTTCCCTTTTTGAAGATAGGTACCACATTCGCTTGTTTCCAGCATCTTGGAATCTCCCCAGATTCGAGAGACTATACAAAGATGATACATAGTGCAGATGATATTGATTTATCGTATTTCTGCTCCTGCTATTGAGTATTAAAACTTTGGCCTTCTCACACTTGCACCCAATCTCATTACCTTACATTAGAGGTACTGAATTTCATTAGCCACTTTTGTAAACACTCATGCACACTCTTTAGGTCTTCCTGAAGTTCTCAACCATTGTTTTCGTCTCTTACTTTCTTCACATCTTTGCATCATCTGCAAACATATTCATGAATCAATTTACAGACTCTGGTAGGTCAATTACATATACAAGGAACAAAAATGGCTCTAAAACTGAACCCTGTAGAACTCCACTACTAACCCTTCTCCATTCATACACTGGGTGTTTTACTCTAACCCTCTGTTCCCTTCCCTCTAAGTAAGTTTTTGTCCATTCCAAGGCATTTATACCTATTCTCGCCATTACTTGCAGTTTCTTAATACGTCTCCATTGTGGGACTGTATCAAGTCCCTTCTGGAAGTCTAGGAATATGCAATCCGCCCAGCCCTCTATTCCTTGCACGGTTCGGGTTACCTTTTCATTAAATTCTAATAAGTTTGTTACTGTTGTTCTACCTTCTCTGAAGCCATGTTGTCTCATTGACAAAACGTTGAAGGATTTCAATTGAAAAGAGATGTCTTTTCTCAGCAGTTTCTCCAAAACTTTGGAGACTATGCTGGTCAAGGAAACAGGTCTATAATTCTGAGCTGTATCCCTCCTTCCCTTTTTGAAGATAGGTACCACATTCGCTTGTTTCCAGCATCTTGGAATCTCCCCAGATTCGAGAGATTATTCAAAGATGATACATAGTGCAGATGATATTGATTTAGCGCATTTCTTAAGTACATAAGGGGATATATCATTAGGACCTGTAGCATTATGGGCATCTAACTCCACCAGCGCTTTGCATATCTCTGTAGCTGAAATTATGTGCTCATATCCGTATTATTTTAGTTATGTGGATTAATGGAATATGGCTTTATATATAAAGAGAATAATAGATCTCACCAAGACAATAATAATGAACTCCACATTTACCCGGCGCCGTCTCTCAATAATGAAGGGATGCATTTTCAATTATTAGCATTTTGGTTTGTTGACAAAATTTTGCTAAGTCTCTTGAAGTCGTGAACACTGTCACACCTATTTGCTCCTGATGGGATTTTTTTTTTACTGCATTGATTGACAGTAGATGCATTCTTTATTGTTTTTTGTTTTGGGGCTGCGTTGTGGGGTGACATAATTTTAATTAGCTAATCATTTGTGAACTTTGTTTTCACTGGTCCTTTTCAGCTATCACGAACGTTCTTTCTTAAAGCCATATGTTCCTCTTCATTTCTCTTTCTACTCATTTGTGTATCATGGCAGATCCGATTTGCCTTTGTACCGGCTGTAGTTACGATTATTTTTCCGTAATTGCAAAATTCCTCAGTGAAATTTACTGTAAAGACGGGCAAGTCATAAAATTTTTTCGTGAGTACGACACTCTACCAATATATTTGAACTGCCTGCAATGTAATTCTAAATTATTATTTACAAAGGAAAAGCATTTGTGGTATTGCTCTAATTCTGTGCGAGGTTAGGTTAGGTTAGGTTAGGACACACCAAAAATGTATATTTTTTCGACACTTTTCTTTGTGGGATAAAGGTTTTTGTACTTCATTTCTACTGCATATCACTCGTTTTTACTTTCCCCCCGCCAAAAGCTCCGATTCCCAACACTTCCCCTTATGATTGTTAGGGGTAAGGGGGGGGGGCATGGAAAGTCTACATCGAGTGCTTTGCACCAGAAATGGAGCTTAGAATCGTTTGTGTCACAAAGAAAACTGTCTACAAAATACAGTTTTGTTGCTATAAGAGAATAATCCCCTCTTCTAAAAATTTACCCTCCTATCTCAGCAATATGAAGGGGTGGGGGGTAATTTTTGCTGTAAATACTGACTGTAACTCCTTGTTCAGTTCTTCACACGTTTCACTGATGCTTCCATCTACTCTCTTTAGCTTTAAAACCTGTTCTTTGACCTTCAGTTTTCCTCTGATAAAGCTGTGGAAAAGTTTGGGATTTTCTTTAGCCTGCCTGGTGATATCCCTTTCAGAGTCTCTCTCATCCTTTCTTCTTTTACTTGAGTAATCATTTCTTGCTCTTGTATAAGTCTGCCCGGTATTTATGTTTTTGCTACTCCTATAATTTTCCAGCATTTGTCTCTCCACTCCTTAGCTCTTACACTCATTATTGAACCATTTCCCTTTGGCATGAATAACTCCTATTTGGGTGAAGGGTATGCAGCAATCTACTATTTTCCCATATTCCTCACAAAAGATGTCTTACATTTCTTGTGCAGAGTTGTTGTTAAATAAGGTCCCCCAGGCAATAACTGCAAAAAAATCTCATTTAATTTCTATGTAAACTCCTTTCAGATAGTTATTCCTCATGTCCTTCTCATTGCCCCTAATTTCAGGCAGGACAGCTTCAATGATATACTATGTCAACAACACTCAGTGGTCACTCTTTTAAGTTGGTGGTTCATACTCAATTTTTCAATATCCAATTCATTATCTGTGAATACTAGATCAAGCAGCGATGGTTCATCCCCACCCCTGGCCCTCGTTGGTTCCAGTACATGTTTGTGTAGGAAATTCTCTTGTACACAGTTTAGGAATCTTGCCCCAAATGAGTCCTCCCCACTGTGTGGGTCAAGATTTATCCAATCTATTTATAATTTAAATTTTCCATAATCAAAATTCCACATTTTCTCTCACGTGAAATGTTAACAACTGAGTTTATAACTTTAATAGTACCTATATGATTTTCCTCATACTTCTAGCCTATGTTGGTTCCTTGGTGGGTTATATACAACAGTTACTTTAATACTCTATGACATGATTTATGCGAGCAACAAAAAATTCATTGAACTCACTTTCAATACAAAGTTTATTTCTTCAACCTGAAATCTTTCACTTCTAGGCAGTGCTATCCCTCCACCAGTCCTCTCAGATCTTCCAACCCTTAATATTCTGAAGCCCTTAGGAAAATATAGGACACTGTTTATGTCCTTACTTAAATTAGTCTCTGTAACCACTACTATATCTACCTTAATGTTACGAATTCTATCCTTTAATTCTACTCCCTTACCAGCTATTACATCAGCATTTGTGTACAGCATGTATGTGCATATGTATATATGTGTATATGTGTGAATGTACACACACACATACACACACACAGATATATATATATATATATATATATATATATATATATATATATATATATATATATATATATATATATATATATATATATATATATATATATATATATATATATATATATATATATATATATATATATATATATATATATATATATATATATATATATATATATATATATATATATATATATATATATATATATATATATATATATATATATATATATATATATATATATATATATATATATATATATATATATATATATATATATATATATATATATATATATATATATATATATATATATATATATATATATATATATATATATATATATATATATATATATATATATATATATATATATATATATATATATATATATATATATATATATATATATATATATATATATATATATACATATATATATATATATATATATATTTATATATATATATATATATATATATATATATATATATA
>JAXCGZ010000074.1:157500-160000 GCA_037179515.1 Halocaridina rubra | reverse complement strand
ACAGAGCATCAATGGATAATGTTGTGGTGGACAGCAGAGTGCTTGGAAGAGTATTGGATGTGAATGTACTGAGAGGAGCTAGTGGTGCAATATTCGAACATTACTTAGTGGAAAGTAGAGTGAGAGGGGGAGAAAAGTGGTAAAGAGGAGAAGCAAGAGAGGAGGAGAGGTGCTAAAAGTAAATGAATTGTAAAAGACAGAAAAAGACTGAGTATAAGGCTAGTTTAAGGAATGTCTGGAATGTAGTCAAAGAGAAAGTGGAGGAGGGAGTGAAAGAAGAATGAGGCTGTTTCAAAGACAAAATTATGAAGTGTGCCAAGGCAATATGCACAAGGAGACTTAACTGGTATAAAATACTTTTGGTGGAATAAAAATCTTCATTTCTGATTTTAATGCAGGTGTCTTCTCTTTTAAAGTATTACTATCAGAAAAATAAGAATTCCTTGAAATATTCTAAAATAAAACAGGTTTTATCATTGTTGTTTATACTATCACTGGAATAAAGTAAAAGACCACATTAGTTTATAATGTTAAATATTTGAAGTAAAACTAAAAGACTTTGTTAACTTGATCATTTAAATTCGTCAGTTACATTAACTATTTCTATGTAAATGGATTACAAACAAAGTTTAAATGGTCCATGACAGGTGTCAAGGAAATTACTGTTTTTTGTGAATAGACATTTAAAATGTGGAGACTTCATCTTTAAAATAGCTATAGAAGTAAAGCACTTGTTTGTAATACAGTCTCTGCACTATGCGTGCTGATATTCCAGACGATGTTAATATGGAATGAAAGGCCTATTTTGCTCCTTCAAGTTTGAGATTCTCAGTATCTTTAGGCACCATCCATGCTCATATCGGAAAGTGCAAGATGCTTTAAAAGTTTAATTTAGCATTTCAGCATAAAATATTATCAATGACATTGCCTTTCTGAGCAAAAGACTATATTTTCTACAGAATTCTTGAATCGCTTAGCGTTCCCTCAACTACTCTCCTCATCATTACATTCAGATTTTTAGAAATAATATATGCATTTTTCCAGTTCATTTTATTATTATGATCTATGCTATATTATCACATTACCAGATAACATTTATCTACATACTCTTGAAATTCTTCGAGTCTGTATGCAGAACAACTCAGATAAAACCTTAAACACCTGTCTCTGTCCCATCTGTTGATGCTTCTTCCCATTTTCCAGCACAGGTTGTAATCTCTCCAACAGAGTCCTGTACAGGCACCAATGCCGTCACTGGATTGTTTAAGAATGCTGAGAATCTTCAACCACAAGAAAAACTGTAGGCCATTAGTTCTACATTAACAATAGTTGGGGGATCAGAACGTGATAATGGCCTTACCTAAACGGCTATTAAAAAATTAAATCTTCATGTCTTAAATGAATATTTAACAGTTACAGTAATATGAAAAGAAGATGTCAGCAATTATGAAGAGTAGCATGAGATTGCTAAAAATTATCAAGACTGAAATAGGTTTATCAAATAACTGCAAGGAGCTGGCAAGAGTGTAGACAAAAATGGCCGACATCCAATATTATGCGATTTTATGCGTGAGAGTGTTTTAGTGATATCGAAACAAAGAGAAGAATAGCAAGGAAAAAGCGCTGAACAATTCAATTAATTTTGTCCTCGAATGGGTCACTTTGCAATTGCTGTTGGTGGTTACTGAAGCGAGCATAGAATATTCAAATATTGAAGAGTTTTGTAAAACGAACAATGGTTATTATTTTGGCATGGATATAAAAAATTCAAGAGAGCAAGGCGGTGGTGACATGCAGGGAAATAAATATCCAATTTATCAATAAAGAATATAGAACATTTTTCAAAAGATACCAATTATTGGGGAATGGCAATATTTGTAAAAATTAAATACTGAACAATAAAGAATATGGTCAAATGTTCAAGGAATTATGGAGAAAACTTGTCAGTCTTCTCAAGGGCATTATAATTCAATACCAGTGGAAGAATATAGCTTCCTCAGCTTATAGCCTTTATACTAGGAATGAACGCATTCTATCTGAATGCCACTATGTTTATATTACTGTTTTCCCAACCTCTCTCGTGGTTTCGTTTTCGCATTTTATTCAACTCCCAATCTCATTCGGGAACAACAATAATAAAATAAGCATATTACCGTATGTGAAAATATGAATCATTTTTCCCCGAACGGGTCTTGAACCTGGGACTTATAATTATTAGTTGAATTAAATGCAAAAACGAAACCACGAGTGAGGTTAGGGACACTGTAATATGAACATACTGGAATTCAGATGGAATGCGTTCATTCCTAGTATAGCAGATATAAGCTGTAAGGTTTGTTTCCCTTTAACCTTCTGTGGCATACTTGGTAGCGCCTTCGCTCTATAATTGTAAATCTCAAGTTGAAGACCCGGTCGGGGTAGAAATGACTATGTGTTCACATATGGCAATGTGCTTATATATATATATATATATATATATATATATATATATATATATATA
>JAXCGZ010000074.1:140000-152500 GCA_037179515.1 Halocaridina rubra | reverse complement strand
ATGAAATATGCCAAGGCAATATGCACAAGGAGACTTAACTGGTATAAAATACTTTTGGTGGAATAAAAATCTTCATTTCTGATTTTAATGCAGGTGTCTTCTCTTTTAAAGTATTACTATCAGAAAAATAAGAATTCCTTGAAATATTCTAAAATAAAACAGGTTTTATCATTGTTGTTTATACTATCACTGGAATAAAGTAAAAGACCACATTAGTTTATAATGTTAAATATTTGAAGTAAAACTAAAAGACTTTGTTAACTTGATCATTCGAATTCGTCAGTTACATTAACTTTTTCTATGTAAATGGATTACAAAGAAAGTTTAAATGGTCCATGACAGGTGTCAAGGAAATTACTGTTCTTGGTAAATCGACATTTGAAATGTGGAGACTTTATCTTTAAAATAGCTATAGAAGTAAAGCACTTGTTTGTAATACAGTCTCTTCACTATGCGTGCTGATATTCCAGACGATGTTAATATGGAATGAAAGGCCTATTTTGCTCCTTCAAGTTTGAGATTCTCAGTATCTTTAGGCACCATCTATACTTATATCGGAAAGTGCAAGATGCTTTAAAAGTTTAATTTAGCTTTTCAGCATAAAATCTTATCAATAACATTGCCTTTCTGAGCAAAAGACTATATTTTCCACAGAATTCTTGAATCGCTTAGCATTCCCTCAATTACTCTCCTCATCATTACATTAAGATTTTTATAAATAATATCTTCATTTTTCCAGTTCATTTTGTTATTATGAACTATGCTATATTACCACATTACCAGATAACATTTATCTACATACTCTTGGAATTCTTCGAGTCTGTATGCAGAACAACTCAGATAAAACCTTAAACACCTGTCTCTATCCCATCTGTTGATGCTTCTTCCCATTTTCCAGCACAGGTTGTAATCTCTCCAACAGAGTCCTGTACAGGCACCAATGCCGTCACTGGATTGTTTAAGAATGCTGATAATTTTCAACCACAAGAAAAACTGTAGGCCATTAGTTCTACATTAAGAATAGTTGGGGGATCAGCACGTGATAATGGCCTTACCTAAACGGCTATTAAAAAATTAAATCTTCATGTCTTAAATGAATATTTAACAGTTACAGTAATATGAAAAGAAGATGTCAGCAATTATGAAGAGTAGCATGAGATTGCTAAAAATTATCAAGACTGAAATAGGTTTATCAAATAATTGCAAGGAGCTGGCAAGAGTGTAGACAAAAATGGCCGACATCCAATATTATGCGATTTTATGCGTGAGAGTGTTTTAGTGATATCGAAACAAAGAGAAGAATAGCAAGGAAAAAGCGCTGAACAATTCAATTAATTTTGTCCTCGAATGGGTCACTTTGCAATTGCTGTTGGTGGTTACTGAAGCGAGCATAGAATATTCAAATATTGAAGAGTTTTGTAAAACGAACAATGGTTATTATTTTGGCATGGATATAAAAAATTCAAGAGAGCAAGGCGGTGGTGACATGCAGGGAAATAAATATCCAATTTATCAATAAAGAATATAGAACATTTTTCAAAAGATACCAATTATTGGGGAATGGCAATATTTGTAAAAATTAAATACTGAACAATAAAGAATATGGTCAAATGTTCAAGGAATTATGGAGAAAACTTGTCAGCCTTCTCAAGGGCATTATAATTCAATACCAGTGGAAGAATATAGCTTCCTCAGGTTATAGCCTTTATACTAGGAATGAACGCATTCTATCTGAATGCCACTATGTTTATATTACTGTTTCCCCAACCTCTCTCGTGGTTTCGTTTTCGCATTTAATTCAACTCCCAATCTCATTCGGCAACAACAATAACAAAATAAGCACATTACAGTATGAGAAAATATGAATCATTTTTACCCCGAACGGGTCTTGAACCTGGGACTTATAATTATTAGTTGAATTAAATGCAAAAACGAAACCACGAGTGAGGTTAGGGAAACTGTAATATGACCATTGTGGAATTCAGATAGAATGCGTTCATTCCTAGTATAGCAGATATAAGCTGTAAGGTTTGTTTCCCTTTAACCTTCTGTGGCATACTTGGTAGCGCCTTGGCTCAGTAATTGTAAGTCTCAAGTTGAAGATCCGGTCGGGGTAAAAATTATTATGTGTTCACATATGGTAATGTGCTTATATATATATATATATATATATATATATATATATATATATATATATATATATATATATATATATATATATATATATATATATATATATATATATATATATACATATATATATATATCATATATATATATACATTATATATATATACATTATATATATATACATTATATATATATATATATATATATATATATATATATATATATATATATATATATATATATATATATATATGATTAAAAGGTATCTTTTATTGTATAGTATTTAAAGTGCACTTACTAAATCTTTACAGTCTTGAGTTTAGAAGATGAATTAAGAAGCAAGTAAACTTTTTCGAGGTCGTATTTGCATTACGCTGAACACCCTGGAGCAATGGCAGTTTTTCCTTATCCAAATCAATTGGCTCTTAGAGCAAAAATCTTCTCAAACGTGTTTTTGTGGAAGAGATATAAGTAGTAGGTTGGCCCATGGCATCCACCGCCTGTTGCAATACTACAGATGAAGGGTCTTGTGGACTTAAATAAGACTGACCAGGACAGTTCAATGTTAAGTCGATGTATAGTCGTTACACGTCTTATTATCCCTTCACATCTGACAAGTCACAATACTCTCCATCTCGGTTTCTCTATTTTTTCTTCGTGCCCATACCCGATGAGGGTAGATATTTTTTTTCATCCCGGTGTCACAATCATAAAAAAAGTAGTTGTGGAAGTTTATGCTTATGTAGATTTTTTTGTGTTCCCTTAGATTTTGGATTCCAAATTCTCCTCCCTAGTTCTGAAATTATACAACTCACTGAACATTCACACCAGAGGTTTGAAAGCAACTAGCACACTCCATAAACAAGACAAACACACACAACTGCATTTTACTCAATCACAGGAGATGGCCGCACAAATTGAATTTGACCGTAAGCGAATCTTTAATATACTTATCTATACGAGAGAGAGAGAGAGAGAGAGAGAGAGAGAGAGAGAGAGAGAGAGAGAGAGGAGAGAGAGGAGAGAGAGAGAGAGAGAGAGAGAGAGAGAGAGAGAGAGAGAGAGAGAGAGAGACTTTAGGAGCTACAAAATACATTCACGAATTAAAAATAAATTATTTTTCCTTTGGAGAAGATGATAGGACATTTTCCTCTTGATCACCTAACATTTAAAGTAAACATTTAAATAGTATAACCAAAAGACTACTCACGATATGGCTAAAAAATATTTCCCATTACAATAGCTGATTATCAATCAAACCCGACATTACAACTCTTAAAGATAAATACAACTTAAGCTGAAGTTATTAAGATAACTAGTATTTCAGATAGAAATTACTTAATCACTCATTATGAATCGTAATTCTTATTGTACAATGCTCCGGTTCCGGTTTTACGTCATGGACTCCTTATTCTACCAAGGGCTAGGACGGTTGCCTTCTTGCGAAGGACTTGTTTTGGTAGATATAATCGTTACCCTGAGTTCATGCTCTTGCTAATCTCAGACCGTGATGGGGCGCGAACCCTCGACCTGACGCCTCAAGAGTAGCGGACGCTACCGCTTGAGCCACGGTGACTACACGATTTTTATATGTAGGTAATAAAAATCTGAGGTAAATTGAGGCATGTCGAGACTATGTGAGGGACAGGAATGGTGCTCGTCATCTTCCTCCTACTGATAACTCAGCAGGTATATTGAACACTTGATTGTAGTCACCGTGGCTCAAGCGGTAGCGTCCGCGACTCTTGAGGCGTCAGGTCGAGGGTACGCGCCCCGTCACGGTCTGAGGTTAGCAAGGGCATGCACTCAGGGTAACGATTACATCTGCCAAAACAAGTCCTTCGCAAGAAGGCAACCGTCTTAGCCCTTGGTAGAAAATGGAGTGCGTGACACACTGAACACCCTCTTGGGAATGAGATGCAATAAATTAGTCACAGAAACGGATGCATAATTTTTTTTTTTTTTTTTTTTTTGCTTTTGGCCTAATACAAAAGGGCGTACATAAGGAATCACTTCACTTGGATGGTCAAAGCCAAAGGCAACGAATATTTCATCACTTACAGTTCACTTGCCATACAGATTATCCCCCAATTCAGTCTTTGTTAAATTACGCAAGTTGATGGACCAACAATTTCGGCCTGAATTTAATTGGCAGAGGAGAGAGGGTTAGAGGCTTGACTGCTGTTTCACAGAAATGGAAAAGGGTTTCCTCTTCCAAGAGGAATGACTAATGGAACAAGATAACTTACGGACGAATAGCAGTATTTGGAACGACGCACAGAATAGTAGTATATAACAGAAGCAGCTGAAACAGCCACGGATGTAGCACTGCTGGCAGTAGGGAGAAAACTTCAGGAAAGTGGAGGCTTTAAAAGTTACCCACTTCATTCCAAATTTAACGAAATTTATAAATGAACTGTCGTGACAATAACCTAATGAAACTAGAAAGCGGTTGATCCTTCACTTGTTGACTATATTATTATTAGTCCAGCGGCCGTAGCAGCAGCGGCAGCGACGTAGTAGTAATAGTAATAGTAATAGTAATAGTAATAGTAATAGCAATAGTAGTAGTAGTAGTAGTAGTAGTAGTAGTAGTAGTAGTAGTAGTAGTAGTAGTAGTAGTAGTAGTAGTAGTAGTAGTAGTAGTAGTAGTAGTAGTAGTAGAAGAAAGAAAATAGTTTTGTTGCTTTAGTCTGTATTGTTTCTTAAGGAATACTCAAACTGATTCAAGAATATGGAAGATGTAGATATATATGTGTGCTTAGAATAACATTAGAGTTTCTTCTTAGTCAGTCTACTATAATCACATTTAAGCAGTATACTAAAGATATTTAGACATACTGCATGTGCTTGGAAAGCTAATTTCATTAATCATTGTTAAAGCCCTTACGTAAATATTTTTCTTCAAAAAGAATATAATATTTCTTTTTCCGTAAGTTTTAAAGTATAATACAAATGCAGAAATATAGATGGCCAAAATAAATTCGTAAAAAATGAATATTTGGTATCAAATTTTTATTTTAGTTTATGCATAAGGTTCAATAATCACTAATTATATTTCCAGTAACACATAAATTGCAAAACAATGAGTTCCCCAATTATGCTGATTGTGCAGCTTCATTAAGTTTCAGAGTTAATTCTCTAATTATCTCACGTTACGTCAGTAGTTGACATTCTCAAATACAATTTTTTGCATTGTTCAAATATTAACTATACGTATGTTTAGTCTTTCTTCTTTAATTTAATGAGATAACAAGCTAGTATGGTACTGGATACTTTTAGTGAGGAGAGCAGGAAGGGTCAAGTAAGTTGTAAAACTCAAAACATGGTACAAGTTTTCATTACCTCCACACCCCTTGCTAATCTGTCTAAAGAGACCTTCAAGCAGTGCCGGATTTAGATAAAAGCTAAAAGAGCTACACCTTGGGGCCTCACAATCTGCATGGGGTCTTTTTTTACCTCAGATACTCCTATCAGATCACATGAGGTTATATAGTACTGATGCCGTCGTTCGCTGTCCGTCTGTCCGTCCTGCGTGTCACATATAGGGCAAAGATCGCTACACGAAATGTCACCAAATATCACGTCATGAAGTTAAATTACCAGACTCAGAGTCATCTTTTTCTGATTTTCAAAATTCTGTCTGATACTGAAACCAAAGAGTTGATAGCTAAGCAGGGGGAAACGTTAGAATTGATCCAAATATAGGCATTGAAAAACCAACATCTACAGCTGTTACAACAAAATTTATGAAAGTCAGTGATTTTGGTCACTGTGGTGTCTTAACAGAAGATAAACTCTCATACTGGAGTCATAAAACTCTAAGCGTTCATTCAAAACTCAGTTTAGATATTGTTCAAAAGGTCTTTTTCAGAACTGAATAGTTAATGAAGTATTCGATCAAGAATGGCTTGTCTACTCTAACAACTGGTTGTGTTTAATGTTTTGTCTGCAAACGCTGTTTTATGGTGGATTATCTGATATGACGAAATCCCATGAATGTTCAAACTCATATAAACTCTAAATAGGATAGAAGTACTTAGCCAATATACTTGACAAAAAGGCGTGGTTCATCCTCAGACTCAAAACTAGCAAAACAAATACAAAGAAATAGCTGTTATTTAAATCCTTGTATCGCGTGGACAGCAAACAGTAGATTAAGGCTACAATTTAACTATCTCTGGAAATATGCTTCTGAGCACAACGAGAGATATTAGATCAACAGTGTGATGGGATCAATAATACATCCATTGCAACTACAGTACATCACTTCTTGAGCCAATCAACCCTTCGAATTGACCATCCTGCATTTGCAAAATAGAGATGAATCAAGCCTAATATAAAAATAATTATCTGATTACATTACTTAGTTCCTGAATATATGTTAATGATAGAATGCAGTTATGTTTATACAATTCCTTATGTGTGTGTTACAAATAGGTGCACACTTGGTGTACTCCAAAACTGTATGAACTGTTTCTCAATAAACCTCCTGAATTCAACGTGTACTCTTTGTAAAAAAAAAAAAAAAGTATATCCTGAACACTGATAAATGTTTTTCTTTTTTACAAAAGAGTAAGCTGCTGACTTTTAGCTTATATCCGTTTGATTAAAAAAAATACATTTCTGTTTAAACAACTAAAGAATGAGAGAAAAATAATAAATTGTATCTACTTCTCTCATCCTGTCATTTGACACGCTTAATGTAATCGTTTCCAAAACTGGCAAGCTTAGAATAATTCTCTCTCTCTCTCTCTCTCTCTCTCTCTCTCTCTCTCTCTCTCTCTCTCTCTCTCTCTCTCTCTCTCTCTCTCTCTCTCTCTGTCCAGCGCAGGGACACGGAGAGGGCCAACAGTGTGTCCATACAGCACCATGATCACTTTCTTCACAGTCGCTACAAGTATCGCAGACGTGGGTTAATGGTGCGGAAAAACAATGTAGTTAGTGCTCGGCTCAGAATGGGGTATCGGCCTTTATGGCAGGTCTCCCAGACTCTAGATATGCCACAGTACACCTCCTGTAAATTATGCGACCGTCTTAATGCTAACACTCTTGACCACTATTGTCTTCAGTGCCCCAAAGTGAGAGATGTTTTACCACGAGGTCAGAACTTAATACAGATCTGCTCATTTTTACTTAATGATGACAACCTTGATGTTATTCTTGCTCGTTATCCTCACTTTGGTGGCCATTAATTATATTGAATAATACATATATTTTCTGTATGTTGCTGTATAATTCTGTTTGTGCATTCTGCGTTTCTCTGAGCTTTACTTTTGCATATAATGTACTCTGTGCTGCCATACTGTGAGTTGTGTGTTAGTATGCAGCAATGTTTTATCAATATGTGCACCTCCCTGTAAACCATGTTCAATTCTTGGTTTTGTATCCATTTGAAGCATTATTTGTATGAACTCATGTAATGTCTGACGCCTTGGCACAATAAATTAATAAAATAAAATAAAATAATCTCTCTCTCTCTCTCTCTCTCTCTCTCTCTCTCTCTCTCTCTCTCTCTCTCTCTCTCTCTCTCTCTCTCTCTCTCTCTCTCTCTCTCTCTCTCTCATTCTCTCTCTCTGAGCAGATTGGTTTGTGTTCCACATTTTCTTTTTGGTTCGGTCTCTCACCTCAATGAAACAATCACTCTTGAAGGGCTTCAGTTACTCTTTATTATATTTACTTTTTACATTTCATTTTATACTTTTATAGGATATATTTTCTTTTTTGGCAGTGATTAATGCCCCGTCTTTCAGGCAACGAGTTCTGAAAAATACAACCCACATTTTTTTAAACATTTGTCCCAGATAAAAATTACTCTCTCCTCTCTCTCTCTCTCTCTCTCTCTCTCTCTCTCTCTCCTCTCTCTCTCTCTCTCTCTCTCTCTCTCTCCTCTCTCTCTCTCTCTCTCTCTCTCTCCTCTCTCTCTCTCTCTCTCTCCTCTCTCTCTCTCCTCTCAATTTCAAGTATATTTCGATAATAAATTAAAGTCCTTACAAAGCAAAGTTAGTAGTTATAAAAAAGAAAAAAAAGGAAAAAGGGGAAAAAAGAACAACTAAATGTAGGAAAAAAGCAAAAAAGGAAAAAAGGAAAAAAGGGAAAAAAGGGAAAAGAAGGAAAAAGAAGGAAAAAGAGGGAAAAAAGGAAATAAAGGAAAAAAAGGAAACAAGGAAAATGAAAAAAAGAAAATAAAAAGAAAAAAAGAAAGCAAAAGAGAAACAAAAAAAGAAGACAAAAAAGGGGAAAAAGGGAAAAAAGGAAAAAAGAAAAAAAGGGAATCAAGGAAAAAGGGAAAGAAGGAAAAAAGGAAAAAAAAGAAAAAAGGGAAATAAGGGAAAAAAGGGAAAGCAAGGAAAAGAAGGAAAAAAGGGAAAAGAAGGAAAAAGGGAAAAAGGAGAAAAGGGGAAAAAGGAAAAAAGGGGAAAAAAAGGAAAAAGGAAAAATGGGAAAAAAGAAGGGGAAAAAGGAAAAAAAGGAAAAGAGGGGAAAAAAGGGAAAAGGGAAAAAAAAGGGAAAAGGGAAAAAAGGGAAAAGGGAAAAATGGGAAAAAGGAAAAAGGGAAAAAGGAAAAACAGGGAAAAAGGAAAAAAGGGGAACAGGGAAAAAATGGAAAGGAAAAAAGGGGAAAAAGTAAAAAGTGGAAAAAGGAAAAAGGGGAAAAGGAAAAAAAGGGAAAAGGGAAAAAAGTGGAAAAAGAAAAAAGGAAAAGGAAAAAAGGAAAAATGGGAAAAAATGGGAAAAAGGAAAAAGTATAAAAAAGGAAAACGGAAAAAAGTAAAGGAAAAAAGGAAAAAGGGCAAAAAGGAAAAAACGGCAAAAAGGAAAAAAGGAAAGAAGAAGAAGAAGAGAAGAAGAAAATGATTAACATTTGTTACAATAATTCTGTAATGGCATTTTGTTTCATTTTAATCTATTTCCATTATTTTTTCTCAATCTTAATAACATATGTAAAGGTTGCGTTTTCGAGATGCAACTTACTGTTTGAATAATGTATTAACAAATATCCATTAAGCAGCAGGGTTCTTTCTCCGTAACAATGTTTCATTAATTTTCAAAACCGTAGTCATATTCTTTATTTTATTTGAGTCTGAAACTTATCTTTAGAGACCCGAAAAATATCCAAGTTTGCCTCTGGCCGAATTTTTGATAAAAAAAAAAAAACTTGTGACGTCATTTTTCATTATTAGATAAGTTTCGGAAGATGTGTTATCCTATTGTGGATATCGCAAGACAATTTTTTCCTTTAAGAAAAAAATATGACAACGAAACCCTTTAAAATATATATTTCTCCAGTAGTAGGTTGGCTCATGGCATCAGCCGCCCTTTACGATACTACAGCTGAAGGTTTTTGAACTTAAATAGGTTTGTCCAGGACAGTTCGATGTTAAGTCTTCCATTAGTTACGGTTCTTTTTCTATGCCTACAGCTATACTGAATATTCTTGGATAATCATTACACATCTTTTGTTATCCCTTCACATCTGACAAGATATTACACTCTCCATCTCTGTTTCTCTATACTTTATGTATTTTTCGTGCCCAGTACCGATGAGGGCTGTTTTATTATTATTATTTTTTGGCCCGTCCTGGTGTCACAATCATAAAAAAAAAATATGTAGGTAATAGCTAAGGGTTAACTATAGCGCAAAGAATATGAACTTATAAGAAAATAGAATGTAATTGCAAGCAATAAGTCAGTTATATTTAAACAAAGGGATGTCCGCATAATGTTATTTTAAATCGAAGTACTGCTTTGGGATAACGCATATCACAATTAAAATGCTTAAGATATTTGGCAATGTCCAGCACAAAACTAAACACATGGAAATATTATCTCAAATATTAATATAAAAATTAGGCTATTGGCATCTGAAAAGAATAAATAAATAAAAAAAATTAAAAAAATAATATATATATATATATATATATATATATATATATATATATATATATATATATATATATATACATATATATATATATATATATATATATATATATATATATATATATATATATAGAGAGAGAGAGAGAGAGAGAGAGAGAGAGAGAGAGAGAGAGAGAGAGAGAGAGAGAGAGAGAGAGAGAGAGAGAGAGAGAGAGAGAGAGAGAGTAGTCCATGTCACCAACCGGCCGTTGAAATACTACAACTGAAGGTATTCCGGATGTAACAATGGCTGGTCACTGACAGTTCTAGGATAAGGCTTCCTTCAGGCACAGTTTTACACCGAATATTCTGCTGTATTTATTACACTTCCTATCCCATTTCATTTGATAAGTCAAAACACTACACGTCTCTTTATTTCTTTGCTTTTTTTTCTCATCTATACTATTATTATGGAAGTTTAAAAACTTGTGACTCCAAACATCCGGTATAGATGAGTGCTAAGAATCTCTGGGGATCTTCCTGATACATCTACTTTTACTCATCACTTTTTTATTATTAATGGTCTAAACTCCAATCTTTCGTCTGTTGATCGGCACTTGGGTAAATCCCAACCTAACCACCTCTTTCTTCCTGAAACTCAGCTGTCTAGCCGTGCATCCCCTGACCTTTTTTCAAATATATCACTATTACCTGTATTCTCTTTTCCATTCCAACATTGGGGTCTGTGCCTACTGTAACACTAACACTCCTATTGCAAGGCTCCTTTCTTTGAAGATCTCTGGCTAAAGATCTATCTCTCTGCGACAACTATATTTCATTGCTTCTGCTACTGCTCTCCTAACCCCACTGACTTTGCGTCCTTCTTCGAATATCTCTCCTCATGCCATGAGTCCTTGCTTTCGTTTCACCCACAGGATAAAGTTCTCTGTATTGGAGACTTCACTGTACACCACAATGAGTGGCTTCATTCTGCTCACACTGATGTGGGAGGAAGTGAGGCTCTTGCTTTCTGTTACTCACTATATGAAGCAGTTTATCAAAAATCCTACACGTGTTCCCAATCACAATGCTCATGCAGCTAACACTTTTGATCTGTTCTTTACTTCTAAACCTTCAAACTCTTCATATTCTGTACTTTCCTCTCTTGATGAATATGATTAATCTTTGATCTCAATCTCATCCATTTTCTTTCCTCATCAATAAAGTCCTAGTACTCAGTGCCGCCTTTGGCACTTTGAGCGTACCCTACATAATAATTTATGTAACTTTCTCTCTGGCTTCCCATAAAATGACTACTGTTTTCGGACCTGTAACCCTGATCGGGTAGCCCTAGAAGTTGCCGAGATCATAACCTCGGAAATTTAGGAATTCTACCCCTCCTCTATGTAAACTTTTTCTCCCCCTAATCCTTGGTTTAACATTGCCTAATCCTTGGTTATTCAGGTCAGGATTCAAAGGTCAAAAACTTCATTTTTAAGAAGGAAAGTTGATGACCTTAACTCCTCTTCCACTAATAATTGTCTCTGGTCCTTGGTCAAGCCCTCCAAAATCTTTGTAACTCAAGCTTTCCCCATATCTTTCGTCCTAATGGTTCTATAGTTTGTTCTCCCACTGATAAAGATACTCTCTTAGATTCATGTTTCTGCCACTCTACATCACTAGGAAACGGAGAACCCGATTACATTTAGTTAAATGTATATGTAAGGCAAAAGATTGCAATATGTACGGGAAAACTTCTCAGATATAAAGATGAAATAAAAAAATATATATATCTGTAATGGAGTCCACATGGTTGCCTCATACCGAGAGGTGGAAAAGCGTGATGAAATCGCCCTAAAAAGAATTTGAAAATAAAATGAGAGAAAAATAAAACTCAATTGAAATTCATGGCTGAGAAAACTTTTGCAATTGCAAACGCCAACAATGCACGAAAAGAGATTTTATCTTCTCTAACTACAGTCAGAAGTAAATGGAATTTCATTTTGTATTGTACTGATTGTATGACCACACACACACACACACACACACACACACACACACACACACACACACACACACACACACACACACACACTCATGCGAACACATTTATATACAGTGTCACAGAACCTATTTTTAAAGGGCTAGGGAGAAAGTAATGCATTGTACATCTGAATCATTTTTAACTGTTCTTCACTGTTTTCCAGAATTAGTTTGCTGTTTGGCTTACTCCTATGGTTATCAAAGTGGGAGACAGCGAAGCTATTCCTGTTATAGATTGATTGTATGCAGATGATTAGGGGCAGGCCATGGATGCTAGAGCCACTTTCAATGCCCGAAATTAGATTGCCAAAAAACTGGGCGTAAGTAAACGTTGAGTTACTGGCACTTGAGAGAAGGGATATGACATTGTCCCCACAACCTATTGACAGGTGCAGAAGAAAACTCTCGAGAAAGCAAAAACATCATTGTAAAATGTAAGGGAAGACTAGGATTAATCATTTCAT
>JAXCGZ010000074.1:110000-137500 GCA_037179515.1 Halocaridina rubra | reverse complement strand
CATAGTAAATTGGTAAATAATGCAGAGATCCGAAAGTAGTTACTAATATAATGAGCCATAAAGACATCAGACCGGTGTTGACTGGGCAGGGGTTTTGGGAAGTGATATTAGTAAAAATGTGTAAACGCTTATATTTGCATCTCTTATACCTACCGCACGACCCTATATTTATCTGCTGGCTAGTACAGTGGTAACGCGCTGGCTTCGCATTCACGAGGTCGAAAGATCGGTTCCCGTCCAAGACCGAGAGTTTAAGCTGTTTACTGGCAGGAACTGCTGTGGTTGGACACCACAGTGGGGGGTTGGGACTTGCCCTGGTGACATAGGGCTTTTTATTATCCCATCTAATGACACCAATTTGTAAGATAGTATCCCACCGAGTGTCACCACTGACGTAGGGTATTTTTTACTTCCTACGTTATATTATTATAATTATGGTAGCGTGGTTGGTGAAAGACATCTTCTTTATATATTAGTTTATTCTTATTTTAACATCTATGTACTCAGAGCTCCTATTACTACAGTTCCTGTCACGACTAATTCCTGAGTCCCACCCCGGAAGGGGGGGAGGCTAACTCAGCTGTACTGTGTTAACTCTGCTGCTGGCAAGGCCCGGTCCCTAACTCAACTCACTGTGCCTGCCCTGGGTGGTTCTTGAAATACCCCAAGGGCAGGGGCGTGGCTTGTATGGGGAATAAAGGACTGGTTTATATCTCTCACACCCTCTTGAGATATTTGAACGCCAGATGCCGAGTCCCATGGGACCAGCTATCTATCTTCGACCCTTTTTAACATAAGCCTCATCCTAGTAAACACTGGAGAGAGTGCTCAATGTTTCTTTTGACACCTAGCCAAAAGTCCTACGACATCCCTCCCCACCACACTGAAATATCTCTTATTTCAGTTTCATCATCCTAACTAACATTTGTTTACAATAAAAACGGGGCCGAATTATTTAAGTTATCATCTAAGAAATCCTATTTCTATGAACCCTAAACAAATTACATTAACATAACATATATATAGTACTTCTACAGACACTAGAGCATGCAGAGTCTATTTCCATGTTGGAAATCTGTAATACAAACATCTTCTTATATTTAACAAAAGTAACCTTAATCACTATGATTTCAGTGTGTAACTAATATCAAACATTAATTAAGATCAAAAGTCAGTTTAAATCAAAACATTAATTCATCTACTTCTCTCGTTTCTTTAAAAGACAAAATTGAGTTAATTACAGTAAAATTATGACTCATTTAGAACATTAGCAAACAATTAAGTAGAGTATTAGCATGTATAAACATGTAAAATGCAATAGACCATAACATCAATAGTAATTTCTATAAGAAACCTTATCTTATAATTTCTACTCTTATTGTTACTATGGGCATTAATTTATTTTAAAATTTGGCCTTAAAACTACTCCTGAAACAAAACATGTTTTACTGTGTGTAAAGTCAAAACATTTACTATTTCGATATGCAATTACTATTCAGAGACCAATTAATATAAAAACTTAATGAACCTAAAGATTAAATCATAATTCAAATAATAATGATGCTAAAACAAAACACTAATATTATTTAAGCAGAAAAACAACTTATTAATCTTAGTGCAGATCATACAATTTATCCTCAAACAAAACATTTGTTACTTTTAGTAAAGTTAAAACATTCACTATTTCCATATTCAATTACTATTCAGAGACCAATGGATAGGAGAACTTAATGGACACAAAGATTAAATCATAATTCAAATAATAATGATGCTAAAACAAAACACTAATATTATTTAAGCAGAAAAACAACTTATTAATCTTAGTGCAAATCATACAATTTATCCTCAAACAAAACATTTGTTACTTTTAGTAAAGTTAAAACATTCACTATTTCCATATTCAATTACTATTCAGAGACCAATGGATAGGAGAACTTAATGAACACAAAGATTAAATCATAATTCAAATAATAATAATGCTAAAACAAAACACTAATATTATTTAAGCAGAAAAACAACTTATTAATCTTAGTGCAAATCATACAATTTATCAATGGCACTTATTCAAAACTATATCTAAGGGAGACTCTGAGTTTTCGCTTACAATTATCTTAAAGCTAGTAAAAAAAATAAATAAATAAATAAAAATAAAAATATTTTGTCTTTTAGCACAGTGGACAAAGACGGTGGGGACATTTTCTTTCCCATTTTTTCAGTTCTAATACGGGGGTAATTTTAATTAACTAATAAGGGATTTTTAAATACCCTTCTTTCTCTCTTCACTAAAGTTTGGACATGAATAGGGATTATTTTTCTTTCTGTTTGAATCCCATCAACGCGTTGACGTGGCTTCTAAAGGTATTATTAAAATATTTTAAAATATTTCTGTGTTTCTTTTCCTCTCTTTTCACTACAGTTATGACATGTATGGGGATTTCCTTGTTTCTGGGATTTCATCAAGATTACATGGTTTTTTTAAAGTAGTTTAAAACTTTTATTTTTTTAGGACTGTTTTCTCTGTCTAGGACGACTTTTATTTTCTCTGTCCCTTGCTCATGAATTCTTGCTAGGCGCGATTTCACGGTTTCCCTCGGGGATTCTATTTTTCACTCCCCCCGCCGTCCTTGCTGCAGGCCCAGGTTTGTTACCATATCTCTTTTACTCGGATAGGCAAGACAAAAAGGAAGGATTCGGCACCTTTCTAATCCTTCCAGCCTGGCTTCCTCGTCCCGCCCTCGGCCGATCTTGACTAAGACCACCACGCAGGAGACCTGCAACGTCACAGCGATTCTCTTCCGTACGGCCATTCACACGTACCTTCGAAGCAGATCTCGGGATGAAAATTTGAACCTCTGTCACTACTACAGTTGTAAGAAAGGTTCCCTATGACTTCAGGGTACCAACAATGGCCATACGTTGGTAATCGAGGCTATACTTTGCCTCCCCTGCAACTGCAAGTGATTGCAATCTCTATTCAATGGGCACTAGGGACTTGTCTGAGCGGACAAAATCTAAAGACTTTTAGAACTTGCAGGTCGGGGCTGCCTAGTAATAGGGTGGTAATGGAAGGTATGTGTCTACACAACTAGATTATTATTCCAAGATACTTAGGGCTTAGCTGAGAAACTGCTACATAGCATTACTCTACTATAAATGTCAAAAAGAACAATCATTAAATGCTGAGAAAAGCCACTAAAGAAACATTCTTATTAGCAGAGGCTACAATAACATCAAGTATGAATTCAGTTAAAAGATACAAATCATCGGGTTACTGCTGATTTCATTTCAAAAATAATAATTAGCAACAGGCCATTGAGAGATAGCAACAATATCAGTCAACATAATAACATTACTAATAATCATGATCAAAAAATAAGAATAATAAACAATAAAAATAAATGTACTAAATCAGAAATATCAATATATATACAATGGAGACTGGCATTCAGAAGTAAGAACAGAGTTCTATACTTATGCTTCCTAGTAATGCTCATTCTAACACAGTCTCTTTTACCATTCAAATTCCTGCTGTCATAATCAATGTATATATATATATAGAGCATAAGTGGCAACTCGCTGGCTCCACAATTTGTCAATGGGAGTTCTATCTATTCTCTAAACAGTTGCGACATGTGGCAAAAATATTTATGCAAATGGCGGTACTACCGATGTCTTATCAGTATTTATGCAATAACAGCATGCAACAATCTATTGACTGCAATGAAATGTAGGCACAATTATCGCCTAGCTTCGCTGGAAAAAAAAACAAAAAAAGAAACTCAAAGACGGCTACATTCTTTTAGCATTGAACGGAGCCTCTGTCAGGCTCAGAGTCAAGTGAAAGGTAGGAGAGAGAGAGAGAGAGAGAGAGAGAGAGAGAGAGAGAGAGAGAGAGAGAGAGAGAGAGAGAGAGAGAGAGAGAGACTGGGCGACCGTGAAATACGTTGCGGTTTCCACTCACATGTCAGCTGAGATGGGCCTCTGTCTTTTACTTGTACTGAAAATAAAAAATTGTCGCAGAGTATCTCTAATAATAAAATAAATAAACAAATGAACGTGAACAAACGTTAGCAATGACTATCAATAGAGTCTTACGTTTATTGTCAGCGGCTATTCTCATTCCCTCATTAACAAAAACAAAAGCAAAAAGAACTTAGTGTACAACTGCAGAACTGTCGAAGCATAAATCCATTCCTTTCTGTTTAATCTTGATAAGGACTTTACTGTAACAGCATACACATCCTCGTCTATAATGACAATTCTTTTCTTGCTATAAATCAGAGGGTTGAGTCGGAGCGCACCCACTCTGATGAAATTAAAACAAAAGATTAAAATCATATGTGACACTATCCCTACTACTATCAACAAAAGTACAAATATCTTTTTCTTAACAACTTCTTAAAAAGGACTTAAGTGTCATTAATTTTAACTTTAAAACTCAGCAAATAATCTCTAATAATCTCAATTATCTTTAATTAGCTCAATTGTAATCTAAAAGTCATGAAAATGATAGGGATTAACCATAGTTATCTCTAGATAATCTTTTCCAAAACTCTTTAAATAAGATTTTAAAGATTTCTTCAATACAAAAACTATATAACAAAAACGGGAATCTGAAAAAATATAAAAAGTCTGTCCCTGTGTATGCAATAATAAAAACAAAAAGTATATTTCATTAGCAACAGTAAAGAATGCACTTTGCTTAAGTTTCAAAATCTCGTATGGAGTTGTACATAAACAATTCAAACATAAAATATATATATTCTTTTACTATCTCGAATTTGACTTATAACTGCTCTGTCTGTTTGCTTTTACGGGGGTGCGCATGTGGGCGCTGTTTTCTCCCCTGTTCTTTTGGCTTCTGGATAAACTTTTGCTCTCTCAAATACGAGAAACAGCCGTGTAACATTCTTGTTGTCATTTCGTGTCAGCTCTCACTCTTTCTTTATGACCAAGCTGAAATAATTTTGATAAAACATTATCATGGCTAAAACTCGCAAAGTTTTATTTTATCAATCTAACATATCTCTTCAGACAAATAATGTATATACTGCAGCTAGCAAAGGAAATAAAGAATCATTCATAGATTCACGTCCTTTATCACGTAACATCTATCTTGGAATCTCTCGGAAATCGAATAATAATCTCAATGGCGGAGTAGGGGACAAAACAAAAATAAAACAAACTTGGCATTTCAACCATATCTGGGCAGGTGGAGAATTACTTTCTCAAACATATCCCTCACTAGATATTGCAACAGCGCATCACCTCCCATAAATACACTCTGATATGGCATGCAGAAGGACCTGGCAGAGCAGGGGAACGATCCTCGCAGACTCCCCAATCATGCTTCCTAACGGTGCTTTCCGCGATTTCACCCCCTAGAGCAACCCCCCATTATACCCCCAGTCATTCATACTCATTCTCTGCCTCACTCGCTGCATCACTTACAAAGCAATTGTCCCCTTTCTGTAAAATTCCCTTTAATTTACAACGTTGGTTGTAAGAAGAGTAAGGGTGAAATCTCGGTTGGGCCGCACGGTCACAGACTGCCTCACCAGTCCTAAGTCCCATTCTACCGAACAAACAAACATTCTACTCCCTTGAAGCTACGTTTGGGTGACACTGAAAAACCTTCCCTATTCTAGGACAGCACAAATTACTCGAATTTACTCTTACTTTCGCCTGCATAGCGCGAAATAAAAAAACTCATCTCTAAACAATATCACAAAATTTCTTATTCTTCAAAAGTAAAATGCCACACACGTATCGTAATATTAACTCCCCATCATCATAACACAAAAAGAACGATCTGTCATTTATGTCTTTCTTTCGCTAAAACATTACTCCCGCGGATAAAAAAAACAAACAAAAAAGAAAGAACCTTGAAAACAGGCGCAATCTTAACACTATTTCTTACGCTTTAAGAAATTAATATAACAATGATTTCACGTACATTAAATATCAAGGATCAGTACAATTACTACAGATTTATAATAACGAGGTTGGGAGATCGAATGGTCACTTCCACATTCCTTTCTCGAAAATCACACGTGTTCTAAGTAAAACCTTAAAAGCAGATTCAAGTATATTACTCACTATAATTCTTACACTTAAGAAATTAATATACTGTAATAGTGATTTCACGTGCATTAAATTTGTCAATTAAAAATCGATACATTCGCGTTCTTAAAATTCAATCTAAGCATTAATACAAATAAATGGAACACACTTCCAACGCAAATTCTTTATATTACTCAAATTATAACAAAAATGGAGTTTATTACTGCTTATAGCTATTAGTACAAATTATCCGTGTTAGTAATGGGTACAGAAATTCTACTTTTATCAACTTATTAAGCGCCACACCCCTTATAGGCGGGTTGGCTGAGTCAAAGCATAACTACAAGATAAAATGGCGGCGTCCACCGACCTCAATTTCTTTTACTAATTGTCCCATTACTCACTGGATACAGATCACAAGTACTTAGCTATTTTAAGGAGGTGGTCCTGAAAAACTTCATGGCAGAAGGCAAGGAAGGAGGGGGTTTTCCTCTCTGGGCGCTGGAGGTTCCCGTCCAATTCTCTATCTCTCGAGTAAAATCGACGAATCGCCATCTTCTTGGTCGGATCCGGCAACTTATACTTCTTGTAATGGGCATTTTCACTCAATGCCGCGGTCACACTTTGGCTCAGTGCGACGGTATCTTCCATAAATACTTTCGTTGATACTTTTACTGCTGGGGAGGGGCCTTGCCAATACGGAGGCGGGGGAGAGTGGCTGGATCTCATAATATGATACTGTAAGTGAAGGGGGAGCTCTGACTTTCTCGGTGTCACTCTCTCACTGCTGGTAAGCGTCTTGAAGTTTCTTCACTTGTACTTTTCTTCCATAGATGCTATATATTTTTTTTCTTCTATTTTTTTTCTTCTTTCTCTTCGGTAAAGTGTCGGCGTGGATTGATCCCGAGCTGTCCACCACTGACATAGGGCTTTTTATTATCCCATCTAATGACACCAATTTGTAAGATAGTATCCCACCGAGTGTCACCACTGACGTAGGGTATTTTTTACTTCCTACGTTATATTATTATAATTATGGTAGCGTGGTTGGTGAAAGACATCTTCTTTATATATTAGTTTATTCTTATCTTAACATCTATGTACTCAGAGCTCCTATTACTACAGTTCCTGTCACGACTAATTCCTGAGTCCCACCCCGGAAGGGGGGGAGGCTAACTCAGCTGTACTGTGTTAACTCTGCTGCTGGCAAGGCCCAGTCCCTAACTCAACTCACTGTGCCTGCCCTGGGTGGTTCTTGAAATACCCCAAGGGCAGGGGCGTGGCTTGTATGGGGAATAAAGGACTGGTTTATATCTCTCACACCCTCTTGAGATATTTGAACGCCAGATGCCGAGTCCCATGGGACCAGCTATCTATCTTCGACCCTTTTTAACATAAGCCTCATCCTAGTAAACACTGGAGAGAGTGTTCAATGTTTCTTTTGACACCTAGCCAAAAGTCCTACGACACTGGTTGGCGAATACCCATTGTATTGAAATGGAAATAAAGTTTGTTTGTTTGTTTTGTTTTGCTTGTTTTGTTTGTCTAACAAAAGGGCAGTGTGATAAGTGTGGAGACCCAATACCTAGTCTAAAAATTCCACCTAATCTTAAGACAATAGCAATGATCACAGCGAAAGAGTTTGATCTAATACAACAACTACAGTTAACCGTATCTATCTAGTGCACATAAAACGGAACACCTACACTTTAGCGGGCCATACCAATGTTCAAAGCCTACCAATAGATGGCGATAGGCTCTAACTAGAGAACTGGCGGATGAATACATAACAAAAATGGCGACATTAGGCATACGACACAATTTTTTACTATCCTAACTAAAAATACTTACCTAATCTCTTAGTCAGGGGGGCTTCGCCCCCCTGGAACCCCCCATCATACAGGTTAGGGTCGAACTACTTACTTGAGCGGAGGGGTGAGGTCGGAGGGGTGAGGTCGTTGAAGGCATGGCCCGCTAAACTGTAAACTACCCCATAAAACTACAAATAAATAATATTTCTCTACCTTAGCTCCGTATTATGCAAGAACACGTGGTTCCCTTTTCTACCAAAGGCTAGGACGGCTACCTTCTTACGAAGGACTTGCTTTGGCAAATGTAATCCTTACCCTGAGTGCATGCCATTGCATGTGGTTCCTTACTGTTTGTTTAGCATTTTATGGTACTTCTGACATCAATATCTTTTCATTTCTTAACTTTTACGATGAAAAACACTATCATAAATGGCACAATAATTAAAATAACTGATATACCGCTTTAAACTGTAGTAACGGTCAGTCTAGCCTTCCTCTCTCACTATATATGAAACACTAATTGATTTTGCTAGCTTTTGGTCATTTATAGACTGAATTGTTCCTCTGAGATGGTTTTCAAAGGGTGACGATTATTGGCTGGAATGTTTGACGTCACTGTCTCCATTTACATACACAGTCTTCACACCTTACTCTCCCCGCAAGCACAAACACACACAAACACACAAACACACACACACACACACACACACACACACATACACACAGACACACACACAAACACACACACACACATACACACACACACATGCAGACACAGACACACACACACACACACACACACACACACACACCCACCCACCTTGGTGGGTTGTATACAACATTATAATAACTGTTGTATACAACCCACCAAGGAACCAAAATAGGCTTGAAATTTATGAGGAAAGTCATATAGGTACGATTGAAGTCATAAACTCAGTTGTTAACATGGCGCGGGAGAAAAAATGTAGGATTTTGATTATGGGAGACTTTAATCATAAAGAGATAGATTGGATAAATCTTGACCCACACAGTGGTGAGGACTCCTTTGGGGCAAGATTCCTAGATTGCGTACAAGGGAATTTCCTACACCAACATGTAATGGAACCAACAAGAGCCAGGGGTGGGGATGAGCCATCACTACTTGATCTGGTGTTCACAGATAATGTGTTGGATATTGAAAATATTGAGTATGAACCACCAATTGGAAAGAGTGACCACTGTGTGTTGTTGATGGAGTATATCATTGAAGACATTCTTCCTGAGAGTAGAGGCACTGAGGACATGAGGAGGAACTATCAGAAAGGAGATTACATCAAAATGAATGAGCTTTTTGCAGTTATTGACTGGAGAACCTTATTTTACAACAAACCGGTACAAGAAATGTATGACATCTTTTGTGAGAAATATGGGAAGATTGTAGATTGCTGCATACCTGTCACCAAAGTAGGTGTAATTCATGCCAGAGAGAAATGGTTCGATAATGGGTGTAAAAGAGCTAAGGAGTGGAGAGACAAATGCTGGAAAAGGTATAGGAGGAGAAAAAACATAAATGCCTGGCAAACCTACAAAAGAGCAAGAAATGACTACCTAAGTAAAAGGAGAGAGGCAGAGAAAGATTATGAGAGGGACATCACCAGGAAGGCGAAAGAAAATCCCAAGCTTTTCCACAGCTTTATCAGAGGAAAACTGAAGGTAAAAGAACAGGTTTTAAGGCTAAAGAGAGCGGATGGAAGCATCACTGAGACGGACGAAGAGATCTGCAAAGAATTGAACAAGGAGTTTCAGTCAGTATTTACAGTAGAAAATACCCCACCCCCTCAGATTGCAGTGATAGAAGCTCAAGGGCCGGTATTAGAGAACATCAACCTTACAGCCACAGAGGTATGCAAAGCGCTGATGGATTTAGATGTTCATAAAGCTACAGGTCCTGATGACATATCCCCTCATGTGCTTAAAAAATGCGCAAACACAATATCAGTGGCACTAAGTATCATATTTAAGGAGTCATTGGAGTCGGGGGAGATTCCAAGATGCTGGAAACAAGCAAATGTGATACCTATCTTCAAAAAGGGAAGGAGGGATACGGCTCTGAACTATAGACCAGTTTCCTTGACCAGCATAGTTTGCAAAGTTATGGAGAAACTACTAAGGAAACATATCTCTCTTCACTTGGAATCCTTCAACTTTTTGTCAGTGAGGCAACATGGCTTCAGAGAAGGAAGATCAACAGTAACAAACTTATTAGAATTTTATGATGAGGTAAGCCAAATCTTACAGGAAAGAGAGGGCTGGGCAGATTGCATATTCCTAGACTTCCAGAAAGCGTTTGACACTGTTCCACATGGGAGACTTATTAGGAAGCTGCAATCAATGGCTAGAATAGGTGGAAATGTCTTGGAATGGATAAAAACTTACTTAGAAGGAAGGGAACAGAGGGTTAGAGTAAGACACTCAGTGTCTGAATGGAGAAGAGTTAGTAGTGGAGTTCCACAGGGTTCAGTTTTAGGGCCACTTTTGTTCCTTGTATATGTAAATGACCTACCAGAGTGTGTAAATTCATTCATGAATATGTTTGCAGATGATGCAAAGATTGTGAAGAAAGTAAAAAACGAGAACAATGGTAGAGAACTTCAGGAGGATCTAAATAATCTGCATGAGTGGTCAGAAAAGTGGCTAATGAAATTCAATACCTCAAAATGTAAGGTAATGAGAATGGGTACAAGTGCAAGAAGGCCCAAGCTTGACTACTCGGTGGCTGGAGTACAACTTCAGGAGACAGAAAATGAGAGAGATCTAGGAGTAAACATATTGGCAGATTTGTCTCCAGAAATACATATAAATGGCGTAGTAAGGGCAGCATATGCATTCTTATCAAATGTAAGGGTAGCCTTCAGGCACATGGACAAGGAAATGTTCAGAAATATTTATGTAACCTATGTGAGGCCAAAACTCGAATATGCAGCCCCCTTTTGGAATCCGCACCTGAAAAAGCACATAGCTAAGCTTGAAAAAGTTCAAAGACATGCCACAAAACTGGTGCCAGAAATACGCAATCTCGGTTATGATGAGAGGCTGAGGGAATTAGACTTGCCATCACTCGAAGCTAGAAGAGTAAGGGGGGATATGGTGACAGTCTTTAAATTCCTTCATGGTTATGATAGAGTGGATAGGGATCGATATTTCGATATGGCTGGCTCTAGAACTAGAGGTCATAGTTTGAAGCTTCGGAAGAAAACTTGTTTGCAGGATGTAAGGAAATACTTTTTCAGTGTAAGAGTAGTTGATAATTGGAATTCGCTAAGCGAGGAGGTAGTTAATGCTACCTCAATCCATAGTTTTAAGGACAGGTATGATAAGTATCACTAAGTCTAAAAATGGAACCGATCAGGAGACGGGAAGATACGAGCTTTGGGCTCTTTCCCGTAAACACAATTAGGAAATCACAATTAGGTAATCACACACACACATACACACACAGACACAGGCACACTCACGCACATACACACACAGACACACACACACACATACACACACATACACACACACCGCCCTCATTTTTCTAATCCAAATATAATCTAATTGATGGGAACTCAGTTTAGGTGCACGACATGATCAAATATGTTTTCAAATTTTAGGCATTGCAAACTTTTCCACTGCAACGATGAATATTCACATTGCATCAGCCTCTCTTTGATATAATGACTTTAAAAGGCTTTACTGCATTCACAAATCTGTCCCTCGGATTCCTTTTGGGGTTCAGGTCCTCCCCTTCTGGTAACTGGAAGTGAAAATTCTGAAGTAGCCCTCCCAGGAAGAGGTACAGCTCCATGTTGGCTAAAGCTTCCCCTGGACACACTCTTTTTCCTGTAGTAGTAGTAGTAGTAGTAGTAGTAGTAGTAGTAGTAGTAGTAGTAGTAGTAGTAGTAGTAGTAGTAGTAGTAGTAGTAAGAAAATAAAAAAAAATAAATAAATAAATAAATTAGTAGAGGATAGAATTCAAATCAGATATTTTATCACATTTTGTCACATACTAACCAAATGTTAAATAATCAATTAATTAATTATCTCGCCTAATTACATGGCCCTAATAACAGTTTATTCAGCTTAAGAAAGTATTAATAAAATATAAAAGCAACTATTAAGCTCATTTATTAATTTCTTAAAGATATAATAAAAAGGATGAATGTTATATCAACTTAATTATAAATTTTTAGAAAAACAAATATTTATTCCTTTTGCTTAATTACATAGATATATAATGCAAACAGGAAGTTTGTTAGTCACTTAATTATAAACCTTCATAAAAATAAATATTAAGCGCTTTCACTTAATTATAAAACATTAATAAACAGGAGTCGTCCAAACTTTCAGATATTCATTACCAAGTGACCTACCTACACTGAAAGGCAGAAATCCGTCTCTGTTTTTGAGAACTTGCCCATCCTCGCTTAAGAAATGCTCTGGGTAAAAGTCGTTTGGTCTCTCCCATAATTCTGGGTCAGTGTGACAACATTCTATGCTGGTCACAATCACCGCACCCTTTCGAATCAAACAAGAAGGCACTCTTATGTATATATAATGATGTACACATGTTTCGTTTCGGTTTTACGTCACGGACTCCCTTTTCTACCAAGGGCTAGGACGGTTGGCTTCTTGCGAAGGACTTGTTTTGGCAGATGTAATCCTTACCCTGAGTGCATGCCCTTGCTAACCTCAGACCGTGATGGGGCGTGAACCCTTGACCTGACGCCTCAGAGTCGCGGACGCTACCGCTTGAGCCACGGTGACTACATATATAATGATGTACACATGCTACATATGAATGGAAGGGCTAACAAAAGCATAGTAAAGAATGAGTTTGTAAGGCAATAGAAACTACTATGGAATAAAAATTCTCACCATTCGTGCGCATACTCAATGTAAGATAATCTTTGAAAAGAGTAATGAATAAACCACTCATAATATTTCTCTGATTTACCCATACAAGAAGAATGTTCTAAGTGAACTATAAAAAATATATATATATATAATATATATATATATATATATATATATATATATATATATATATATATATATATATATATATAGATAGATAGGTAGGTAGGTAGGTAGGTAGGTAGGTAGGTAGGTAGGTAGGTAGGTAGGTAGGTAGGTAGGTAGGTAGGTAGGTAGGTAGGTAGGTAGGTAGGTAGGTAGGTAGGTAGGTAGGTAGGTAGGTAGGTAGGTAGGTAGGTAGGTAGGTAGGTAGGTAGGTAGGTAGGTAGGTAGGTAGGTAGGTAGGTAGGTAGGTAGGTAGGTAGGTAGGTAGGTAGGTAGGTAGATAGATAGATAGATAGATAGATAGATAGATAGATAGATAGATAGATAGATATATATATATATATATATATATATATATATATATATATATATATATATATATATATATATATAGATATATATAGATATATATATATATATATATATATATATATATATATATATATATATATATATATATAGTATATATATATATATATATAAGCGAAGAACAGAAACAGAAAGTACAATTTCAAATTTTAAAAATATAATATGAAAGAAGGAATATATAATATGAATATACAGTAGTATATTCTAAGAAAGTAAATAAACTAAAACAATTTACAGTGTGAAAATGGGATATCATTATCAAAATAAGAGGTTCGCGCCCCGTCACGGTCTGAGGTTAGCAAGGGCATGCATTCAGGGTAGCGATTACATCTGCCAAAACAAGTCCTTCTCAAGAAGGCAACCGTCCTAGCCCTTGGTTGAAAAGGGAGTCCGTGACGTAAAACCGGAACATTGTAATGTTCTCGGTAGTAACGCAATTAACTGAAGTAAGTGAGTAATAGAAGTGAGACATAAATAAAAGACCTTTTTAAGAAATCAGCTTTAAAGAATACTTTTATAGATAAAGAGCTATAATAAATTGTAAACGTGTTAATAACCAGTGGCTAATCAGTGTGTTTATGATCTTCTGAATGTTAAGTACTTTTTATATATAAATTTTAGATCATTAGAAGGATCAAATCTTATAGAATTACCAAATTAGATATAAATATCTACTTTGCTTGTTTAATCGGTACTTTCCTCTTTCTCAATCTTTGCTTCTGAATGTTGGTTTATTTGTCAGTGGGTGTCTATGTTTCATTTTTGTTTGTGCGTTGATTAAAAGGAAGCATATCAGCATTTTACATTCTGTTTACTGGGTATCTACAAAAGTGGCCTCTACAGACAGAAACCTTTTCAAGCCTCAATATGATATATAAAAGCCACAAATTAAATCAGAGCAACAAGATTTTAAAGACTTTAGCCGTAAGATAATCAAAAATACTGAGACTAGAGCATGTATTTTTCCCTCATATTGAGAGGATTTTCAATGTGAATATAATCAGTGAAAGGAATAATAAAATAAATGTGTAGTTTATACACAAGGAATGAATGTTCAACGAACTTATAATCCTTTTTGAATACCGATGATCTTTGACCATTAAATTCAGCATTTAGAAAGCCTTAATCTTAAATTCAGCAGTTCCCTTTTAATGGCAATCTTTAATACTAGGAATGACCTCATAATTATTAGTTACTGCTGGGGTCTAGATATTAGTTTCACAAAAAGTATTGAAAGCATTTTTTATAAGTGTGACACCAGGACAAGCAAGAAAATAGCCCTCAACAGACCTGGGCACCAAGAAAACATTGTGATGAAGAAAAGGTAGAAGTTCATGGACAAAGCACAAATGAGAGAATGATAAACATAGGAGAAGGACAGGCTGAAAGAATAGTCGAAGTAATGAAGACTTAGTGATATGGCATTATTATTCCCTGAGATGGCGATAGATCCGCTTTTAGAAAGAAGAAAGGTCATAAGAATTAGGAAAGACAGAAGGAGAGAGAAAAATCCAGGGTCTGGAGGTGGATGGGAAGAAGCAGTCACTGCACCGACCAATCCGCGAGTTACAAATCTCCACCCAGTACCTGTGAGACAAGACCGCTTGGCGAGTGTTGCACGACCTCAGCAGCAGGGAAGGGATGCAACTCGCCAGCTCATTAGAACAGCGATGAAAGTAGTAATGACAGAAAAGAGAGAGGGGCGATACCTTACAGTGAAGAGAGAGAGAATCTGATTGCTTTAGAATTTAGATTCAACTCTATCAAGGAGAAAAGTATAAGAAGAAGGGCCACAGATGTACAAGCAGTACTCTAAGCAGGGACGGATAAGACCATTTAAAAAAGGAGAACGTGTTAAAAAGAATAATTATAGGCCGGTAAGTTTAACGTCAACAGTGGGTAAGATTCTAGAATCCATAATTGCAAATAAAATAAGGGCACATCTAGAATTACACAGACTGATAAAACTTTCACAACACGGCTTTCTTAAGGGTTTTTCGTGCCTTACAAACTTACTGTCTTTTTATTCAGAAGTTTACGAGGCAGTAGATTGTGGCAAAGAATATGATACAATATATCTAGATTTTAGCAAAGCTTTTGATAGAGTTCCTCACAAAAGATTAGTTAAAAAACTGGAAGCTCATGGTATAGGAGGAGCTGTGCTCAGATGGATCAAACAATGGTTAAAAGACAGAAAACAGAGGGTTTGCATAAATGGAGAGAAATCAGAGTGGGGCTCGGTTACAAGCGGGGTACCACAAGGCTCGGTATTGGGTCCTCTATTATTCATCGTATATCTAAATGATCTGGATTCGGATATCAGTAGTAACCTAAGTAAATTCGCAGACGACACTAAAATAGGTAGAACTATAAATGGAAAAGAAGACATTCATGCTTTACAGGAAGATCTAAATAGATTATCGGAATGGTCGGACAAATGGCAAATGGAATTTAATGTTGAAAAATGTAAAGTAGTTAAAATGGGTACTATAAAAGACAATACTAGTTATAAGCTAAATAACCATGAAATCATGAGTTCTCAGTGTGAAAGGGATTTGGGAGTTCTTGTGAGTAGTAGTCTTAAGCCAAGAGAGCAATGCACAGCAGTCAGAAATAAAGCAAACAGAATTTTAGGATTTATCTCAAGAAGCGTCAGCAATAGGACGGAAAAAGTTATTTTGCAGCTCTATCTTGCATTAGTTAGGCCCCATTTAGATTATGCTGTGCAATTCTGGTCACCCTATTATAGAATGGAAACTGAATCCTTGGAGAGAGTGCAACGAAGAATGACCAAGATGATACACAATATCAGAAATCTACCATATGAGGACAGATTAAAAAAACTTAATCTACATTCTCTAGAGAGGCGAAGAGTTAGGGGGGATATGATTGAAGTGTATAAATGGTTATAAAGTTTTAAAAATTCATGATCAAACCAGAACTCGTAATAATGGATTTAAGCTTGATAAATTTAGGTTCAGAAGGGAAATTGGTAAAAATTGGTTTGGTAATAGAGTAGCTGATGCATGGAACAAGCTTCCTAGTATGATAGTAAACGCCAATACCTTAGACACCTTCAAATGTAGATTAGATAGACATATGACAGAGGTAGGTTGGGTATGAGTAGGTTAGTGCTTATTAGAAAAATCATAAAAAGAAAAACAGAATAAATAAGTAGAGTAGAATAGAATAGGTTAGACATGCTGAAAATACAATTCAAAAATGGAGCTGCCTCGTGTGTGCCAGTAGGCATGTTGCAGTGTCCTCTATTCTTATGTTCTTATGTTCTTATGAGATTTTAAGTGACTAGAGAGAGGAGAAGTAACGGCAAAAACGAAACAGAACCCCCAATTTATTGGATACAGATTTATAAATTTGGATTATGTGATTTCTACAAGACAAGCTAGAGGTTATCTGGATTCCAAATATGTTAAAAGAATTAAGAGGGTATACTTCGTTAGATTCGAAGACAATAGTGCTATCATGAGAAGAAAATAAAGGTATAGCCAAAAACTGTCTTGGAGGCATTAGATTTAACTAAATTTTGAGTGCCCCACTCAGATACCCATTGTAAATCAGAGATCAGAGTTGAAGAAAGAGTGATACAAGACTGATTACAAGTAGCATATAAAGGTTAATAAGAGAAGGCAGAAGAAAATTAAAAGCAGAATCGGCGCTAAATTCAAGGAGAAGAGAGGAGGATAGGGACTGGAGAAGATCGTTGATGAAGAGAAGGATAATAATAGGTGAAAGAACAGAGCCCTGCGGAACACCACTGGTTACTGAAATTAAGTTAGATGTTGCGTTATCGACAAGCACTGATATAAAACTGTCAGAAAGAAAACTTTAAATTAAGAGAACAGAGAGAAGAGGTAAGGCCATAAGCAGGGAGTTTGACCAACAGAGCTTTGTGCCACTCTGTCAAAAGCCTTAGAGATATCATGGGCAGCAACAAAGAATTCACCATATCTCCCCTGAGAATATGACTAGCCATGCATGAAATAGGACAGAAGGTCATCAGTGCATCTTTAAGCCATACTGATGATCAAGAAAATGAGAATTAGATGCAAGATGTTTCAAGACGAGAAAATTGAGCAAATTTTTTAATTCTTTAATGATAACAGAGGTTAGGGCAATAGGTTGATAGGTGGATGGAAAAGAGTGGTCATCCTTCTTAGAAATATGCTGAAATAGAGCGTGCATTTAAGATGAAGGATAGACAATGGTTGAGAGAATGAGGCTAAAAAGACTGCAAAGTACAGTAACCAGTTCATCTGCAAACTCCTTGAAGAACCTTGCAGAGATACCATCGGTCCAGATGCCTTGTTCGTCTTAAGAGAGCGAAGCTCCTTATGAAAATTGAGTGAAGAAGGAATAAAGGAAGGCATAGGGTGAGAGTGGGGTAAAGTATGAGAGACAGATATGCTGGAATCGCTTATGGGAGGATTTGCAGGAAAATTAGATCCAAAGAGAGTGGCTTTGTCAGTGGGAGAGCAACCTATAATACCATCAGGATGAATGAGAGTGGGAAAGCTTGAGTTACAGAAGTTTTTGGAGAGTGTTTGGCTAAGAACCAGAGACATTTATCAGTAGGAGAGAAGTTAAGGTCATCAACTTTCCTTCTTAAAAATGAAGATTTAGACCTTCGAATCTCAGCAGTGCAGCAATTCCTAGCTGTAAGAGAAGTAGAGCAAGTTAACTCAGAAGGAGAAGCTTGGTACAATCAGTATACCTAATATCTGGTCTGAATAGCCATGAAGCAGACATGGTCAAATCAAGGATTAGGGGGACAAAAGTTTTCACAGAGGAGAGGATGCATGCCTCCATTCCCGAGGTTATGATTTCTGCAATATTTAAGGTTACCTTATCAGCGTAGCTGGTCCAAAAACAGTAGTCATTCCATGGGAAGTTAAAGAGATAGTTACGCAAATCATCACATTGGGTACTCTCGAAGTGACAAAAGCGACACTGAGTAGGGGGAATTGATGGAGGAGGAGTAAAAATGGAAGAGTTTGAGATCAAAGAGTGGTCAGATGTACCTAGAGGGGACAGTAGAAAATACGAATAGTTTGAAGGATTAGAAGTGCAGAATAGATCAAGGCGATCGGGAAAGCAAGTAAGATGTTTGTTAAACTGCTCCAGGTCGTGAGTAACAGGAATAGAAAGGGCCTCACTTCCTTTCATATCAGTGTGAGAAGAATGAAGCCACTCACTGTAGTATGCATTAAAGTCTCCAATATAAAGAACGTCAGCATGTTGGTGAAAAGATAGCGAGGACTTAGCAAGAGGGCAGATATTCAAAGAAAGACACAAATTTGGTGGAGTTAGGAGGGCAAGAGCAGAAGCAAAGAAATAGAGTGGTAGTGGAGAGATAGTATTCAGCCAGAAACATCAAAATCCAGAGATTTAATGTCCATGAGCCTTGTAATAGGAGTGTCAGTTACAGTATGCACAGACGCCACCATTGGAACGGAAACGAGAATAAAGCTTATAGTGAGATAGCTGGGTTTCAGAAAGAAGGAGGAGGTTAGGGAGGGATGTACCCCAGTGCTGTTCCACAGACTGGAGACTGGAGCTCAGACCACGGATGTTAGAAAAGTAAAGAGTTGAAGAAGCAGATGTATCAGGAAGTGCAAGGTTATGGGCAAAACCGTTTCCACCACAAAGATTTTTCAGAAGCAAAATTATATTGTTTATACTGAATAAGACACTAATAATCTAGTTTCTATAAACTCTTACTGCTATTTAGTATCTAGTTGTTTTAAAATATTAGAATGCGAAATGCTATCTTTAGGTACATATATGCACAGTTGCACAATTATATAGATCGTAAACTTCATAAGAGAAATACATCAAATTCAGACTGTCACTTGGAATAAAATATTTTTTTGTAAAATCATGTCGTAGCTCTACGATCTCTTTCATTCAGTGCAAATAAATACTGAAATGAATGTTCATGTTGGAAAAAAGTATAAAGATAGATCAAGTTCAGATGAGTTAGAACTCGAGTCTCGCATTTACCTTCGGAATATTATATCCGTTGAGTGATGTGTTCTCAGTTGAGGCATGAGGAACAGACAAGGCCAACAGAGATATGAGTCGATGAACTTCTCCTGTGACGGCTTCCAGGTATGGTAATCTGAGAGGACAGGCACGAATCAACAGGTAAAGGGAAAAAAATATTGACATGTGCAAAAATAACAAAACTCAAAGTCAGCAGTGTATTAAGAGTCGTCTGAAAGTATAGTCCATATTGTACTCGTTTTGAAGCACAGGTATCAATGAAAAGAGGAGTTATGATACACTATATAAATCAAGCATCAACCATGCCTACAAATAACGAAGGGGGATTCTTAAGTTTTCTTTTTTTATGAGTGTGACGCCAGGACAAGCCAGAAAATTATATGCACCAGACTCGGGAACCAAAAAATCATTGAGACCAAGAAAAAGTAGAAGCTTATTGACAAGGCAGAAATAAGAGAATGATAGACAACAGGGAATAAACAGACTGAAAGAGTAGTCGAAGTAAAGAGGACCTACTGATATGGCAGGATTTAGTCCTGAGATGACGATAGAACCGTTTTTTTTATGGAAGATAGGTCATAACAATCAGGAAAGACAGAAAGAGGAAGAGAGTCTCAAGAGTTTGGAAGTGGAAGTGAAGAGGTGGTCACTGCATGGACCAATCCGTGAGTTGCAAATCTCTACACAGTATCTGTGAAATGAGACCGCTTGGTAAGTGTTACACGGTCTCGTCAGCATGGAAGAGATGCAACTTGCCAACTCATCAGAACAGCGATGGAAGTAGTAGCAATAGAAAAGAGAAAGGGATGATACCTTATGGTAGAAAGAAGGAAAATCAAGGTTAGAAGTAAGAGAATGGCCTTAGATCCAAGCCTATCAAGCACCCCAAATAAATGAGCAGTATTCTAAGCAGAGACGGAATGGAAATTTAAGTAACTGAAAAGAGAAAAAGTAATGACGAAAGCGAAGCAGAACCCCCAATTATTTAGATACAGATTTAGAAATATGAATTCTGTAAGTGCAGCACTAAAAATAATACGCTTGTCGCAAGATAATAAAGATTTCTAGATGCCTAGTATCTTTTTATAAGTTTCTCAACGACTATGACAGTTGAAAGAGAGATTCATTTTATATGGAAATCTTTAAACTCTAGGAAACAGGTCACATCTCAGTGGAAAAACTATTGAGAGATACAACTAGTAGCTAGAAGTAAACCAGTGTATGACTGCCAGATAAGTGGAATAAGCAAACAGGTTTGCTGATGGTGGAACTATACATATCTTTTAAAGACAAATTATTTACTTATCAGAAAAAATCCAGGACCATATGAGGGAGCACACACAGATTGTCCTATGCATATGCGCATGTAGGTATATCTGTTAAGATAATTATTTACATATGAATGCAAAAGGAAGACGCAAACTTTGTAAGGTTAAAACTGAGGGACATGGCAGAGATAGCCGGCTTTGGAGGAGAAAGTGATCACGGTGAAGACATTGTATTATTATGCATCAGATAGGTAAGTATCAGTTATAAAAATCTTTGCCATGTTAGTAAAATGTATTGAAACAAATGGAACTTTATTGGTCTTATATAGAGTCTTACCTGCTTTTAAGTTCAAGTGTAGGTAATTGCCCTCTGTCCAGCACAGAGTCCAGTTCTTTATGAACCTTTGCTTGGACATCCTGATGTTTGGCCAAATAAAAGATAGCCCAACGTATGGTCGATGCTGTGGTTTCACTTCCCGCAACGAAGAGATCATTGAGAGATATGGCAAGATCCAGTTCTAAAGTAGAGCATAAAATAAAATTAAAATCCAATAGATAAAGCGTTTATATTTTCACTATGAAATAACTACTTGTTTTCATCTACATGAATACTTCGACTACAATGAATAAGGAAGCCTAGATAAAATGTAAGGCTAGATATATTTCAGGTAGTACATATTGCATTTACCCCCTGAGGGAGGGGGGTAAGAATACTTCCTCTGTGTTCCCCTGCGTGTCGTAAAAGTCGACTAAATGGGGCGAATGAGGGAGCTGGGAATCCCCTCCTTTGTATTTAATTCCCACAAAAAGTCAAAGTATTGTCTTTGACTCGGCCACCCTCCTTATAAGGAGGAATATGGCTTTGGTATATGGATGGATGGACCCATATATCTATTGACATTGTCTCTGTAAACAGCAAGTCTAACTCAAGACTACTTTCAAAAGCTTAGATAACATTATCACTACTCTGCTATATCATATAATCATACCACTCAACGTCGAGTCTGGATTATCTTTCTGTGCTTCCATTTCGAGCAGGTAGTAATCGACATAATCTCTTGGGTTGGCAAGATCCAGTACTGCCTTGTGCTCAGCAATGCACTTCTGCAAGCATTTATTTAGTATTATTTTACCCATATCAGCTAGTTAGGTAGAGATAGCCCTCCTGAAAATTCAGTGATACGGGTTAGTAAAAAGCTGCTGTTGAGGTCTATGACCTTGGAAGTACAAAAAAATGCAGCTTTGAAGGTCTAGAAATGCTCCTGAAACAAAGTTAGAGCAAAAACAAATTACTCAAGGATCTCTAGTCATACAGTGTTCCTCATCCATACTAAACTCGTGTCTTGTCACAGATTAATGACTACAGCAACAACCATTAATATTCACTGCTTCATGCTTCTCTGTTGTAAAGCCAAATATTAACACTTAAATTTTCTCAATAAAAACAGCTTATTATTTCTTAGTAATTCAGTTGCATAATCACTGACTATGTCCAATTGTGGACCTTACAAAAGTAGTTAAAACAAATTCTACAATAATATTTTGGTTTTGAGATGTTTTGCCCTGGAAACACATTGCATTCTGATCTAAAACTGTCAGGTGGTTGTATTAGATGGAAATTCTTTTAAATCGGCAAATTGTGTTCCAACAAGCACGACAATGTGTGAATTAAAATAAACAGGCAATCAATTCTAAGTCATTATATCCTTAGAGTTTCTTTTACTAAAGTAAAAGGAGGTTGTAATAAAAATAATAATAATAATGATAATAATAATAATAATAATAATAATAATAATAATAATAATAATAATAATAATAATAATAATAATAATAATAATAATAATAATAATAATAATAATAATAAAAGTACTAGTATAAGTAAAAGTATTAATAGTGGTAGTAGTAGTAGTAGTAGTAGTAGTAGTAGTAGTAGTAGTAGTAGTAGTAGTAGTAGTAGTAGTAGTAGTAGTAGTAGTAGTAGTAGTAGTAAAAGACACTTATTTCTTACCCTGTGGTAAGCCATCAGCTGTCGAGTTATTTGATAAAACTCCTCAGCTCCCAGCCACCTAGTGACACGATGTGGAACTATCTTTCCAATCCATGGCATATGGTCATACTTGGCCAAAACGGGAGAGACGTCATCGAAAAGCTTTGATTGTAGCATTTGAAAACGGTGGATTTCTTCATCGTCTACCTCGTATCGACGATCTGGCAATGTAAAAGAAGACAAATCTCTGAATGATGCATGTAGTATAGACGCAGGGTATGATTACTCTCATTTTATTCAACATGACTTACTAGCAATGATTATAATGTCCATGCAGTCTACACAAAAGGTAATGATCATTCCAGTCTTTGTAAGAACGAAAAGGACATTTGTTTTCCTTATAGGAAAATTTCACTGAAATTTTTATAGTAAAACCATTGAAAACATCAAAATATAGCTGTTACCTGCAACAATCCTCCAAATAACATTTAGAACAGCAACGTTGATGGACCAAGGAAGTTGACCTGGATTCCCAACAAAGTTTTCAAAATCTTTGATTAAGGAAATGACTTCGTTAAGTATAACAGATTCGTAGGAATTTTTTCCCATGCCCATATTTATTAGGTGTTTCAAAGCAAATCGGCGGCTGTTTTGCCAGACTTTGCCACTGGTGTTCACTATGCCTAATTAGGGAATTAGAGAAGTGAGCATCAATTAGCTTGTAAAAACCTCTTGTCATGAAGTCCTCCAGGATGAGTTGTGTGCATCTCTCTATTTTAGTACTCTCCTGATGGTAGTTAAAGTGATGTTAACACTTATAATTTGTCAATATGTATTATTCAATTACCATGCTTAACATACTGCACTTAAAATGTATCAGTGATGCTTGATTTATACTCTAGAACTATTTACGTTAAGTTTCATAATTATATTATTAAAAGGGTGATTTCATCTGATATCAGTCCATACCTGCTTGTATGTGATCACTAAACATGTCAAGAGAGTATATTTGGGGTCTGTTGGAAAACTCTAATCTGTTCATAGCTGTTTTGATCACTTCATATCCACTCAGAAATATGTGCAGCTGCCCTCCAATTCGCCACCTGCAAAAACAAGGGTTGTGATAGAGACTCAAGAACCCGTAGCATAAAGTATACCAAAACACTTTCTCAGTTTGGGTAACTCATTCAGCTGTTAAGAAACATTTTTTTATTTTCTTGTTAAAAAAAATGGAATCGGTATTAAGAGGTCATATTTCTTAACCTAATAAGACACATAAAAGCAGCATAAAAGGAGAGTTCTTTTACTGTTATATAAGATATTTACTGCAAAGGTATAGTTTCTTATAATGAGGTTTGATGTTTAAACTCTGGCATGGTATTATTATACACACTACAGGTATATCTAATTACCACGTCCACCATTTTTGTTAAATAATTTGATTTTCCATTAGGTGACCCATTAAATAATTCCATGTCTGAGACATTATTCCTGAAATTTCATACAGCATCCTTTTCTATGTCAAAATATGTATTTCATATAACAGACTCAGATCGCAAGCGGACCCTCATACAGACATATTCATATTCTGGTGTGTGGTGTATTTAAGGTCCGGCATTCGCCTCAGCATTGTGTTGATATATATATATATATATATATATATATATATATATATATATATATATATATATATATATATATACATACACTACACCCACCCACACACACACACACACACACACACACACACACATATATATATATATATATATATATATATATATATATATATATATATATATATATATATATATATATATATATATATATATATATATATATATATATATATATATATATATATATATATATATATATATATATATATATATATATATATATATATATATATATATATATATATATTACAGTGAACTGTTAACATTTGGTCTGAAATATATATATATATATATATATATATATATATATATATATATATATATATATATATATATATATATATATATATATATATATATATATATATATATATATATATATATATATATATATATATATATATATATATATATATATATATATGTATATGTATATATATATATATATATATATATATATATATATATATATATATATATATATATATATATATATATATATATATATATATATATATATATATATATATATATATATATATATATATATACATATATAAATATAATATATATATATATATATATATATATATATATATATATATATATATATATATATATATATATATATATAATATATATATATATATATATATATATATATATATATATATATATATATATATATATATATATATATATATATATATATATATATATATATATATATATATATATATATATATATATATATATATATATATATATATATATATATATATATATATATATATATATATATATATATATATATATATATATATATATATATATATATATATATATATATATATATATATATATATATATATATATATATATATATATATATATATATATATATATATATATATATATATAAGCTGTAAGAACTATGATTAAATACTAGTAAGTATGACATACTAGTGGGAGAATTTCATCCATGACATGAGTCCATAAAATAGAATTGAATATGTATATATTAATGAAAAGTTACTTGAATATACTCACGTGAAGATGTCCCCATACTTTTGTTTCAGTGCCTTTACTTGTTCGGCCATGGGTATATCCTGAGAAGGGAAAGTACCTAAGAGAGGCCATCCCCAAATTCCTAAGATGAAAACACAGACAAAAACATAAATGATAGGTCGGATAACATTAATTAACCAAAACTCATTCAGGATAACATAATTTATCCCACCTATTGGCAACATAATCAGAAAGGATTGATATTGTACACGAAAAAATATCTCACACCTTGATTATTCTTATAAATGGTGATTTATCATAAAAATTCGAATCAACACACATTTGGAAGCAATTCTTCAAGCATTATGTTGAAATATATATATATATATATATATATATATATATATATATATATATATATATATATATATATATATATATATATATATATATATATATATATATATATATATATATATATATATATATATATATATATATATATATATATATATATATATATATATATTATATATATGTATATATATGTATATATATATATATATATATATATATATATATATATATATATATATATATATATATATATATATATATATATATATATATATATATATATATATATATATACATGGGATCCCTGATGAAAGACAGGGTTCCGTTCTTGACAGCATTCATAACCCAGTTTTCATCGTAAGTCTGAACACATCTATATACGAACCTAGGTCCCCCAACCAATGCTGAAAATAAATACTTTAAATATAGAAAAGTAATCTAAGTTTATAATATTAGACATAAAATTTTTAAATGTACACTATGCACTAGTGCTTACTTTTATTAGTGTAATCTAAAACATAAAAACAGTAAAAGTGCACTCTACAGTATTGCTTATCTCTACTAGTGTGGTCACCTTGCACACTGGAAGGGGCGTTGCATAGGAAAGAGAGGAAGGCATGTAAGGAGGAGGAAGCTGGAGAGGCAGAGGCTCAGGAGACTGGGACAAGTGAGTCTGGAGAGGCAAGACAACCTGCAGAAGATGCTAGAGATACTGGGGCAGGTGAGTCTATAGAGGCATTTGAGGTAAAGGGTACAGGATGTGTTGCTTAGGGCTCTGCCCTCACGAAAAATTAGTTGAAGCGAGCCTGGAAGGATGCCCTTTTCTTTTTCTCCTAAATCTCCTTGTAACACCACAGCAATTTGTAACACCTCAGGAGACCTTAGTTAACCTTGCACTGTTGGGGTCCTGAGCCTCGAGTTTTGCCAACACTTCCTCTATCAGTGCAAAAGTTTTTTCCCATTCCCTGATTGTGAATCTCTTGGCTCTGGGCTTGGTATTTTTTCATCCTCTTCAACAATCTGCCTCTCCATCTGAATGAGGTCCTCAGGAGATAACTTATCTCCATGAAATTCCTGCAGCTCTGGCGCACCATCAAGCTCCACCTCCAATTTGAACTCCTCACTCATGGCAACAACATTCCTGGCGACAGCCTCAACTGTCTCTTCAAAGCCACGGAAGTCATTCACAAAGTGGGGGTACAGTTTCTACATATTCCCCACTCAAGATCGTCTACTTAATTTCCTCCCAAGAATTAGCAATAAGCTCCACTGCATGAAGAATATTGTACGACTTCCAAAACTCCTTGTGAGTCAAGTTCTTGTCCTTCTCAGTTGCCCTGAGAACCATAGCAATTGTCGTTTGGAGATAGTAGGCCTTTAAAGAGGCAATGACCCCCTGATCCATTAGCTGTAAACGGGAAGTGGTATTTATAAGGGCATAACCATTACTTCCACCAAGCGTGTCCACTCTCAGGCCAATAGTGCAGTCAACAAGATCCCCAGAGATTCTTAGTACCACACTTTGCCGGGTACTGAGGACCATAAACTTTGAACCTTCCATAATTATAGTAGAGATGAGAAAAAATAAAACAAAGAGAAATTGAGATGGGAGTAGTGTGACTTGTCAAATGCAATGGGATAGTAAGACATGTGTAAAAAATACTCCAGAATATTCGGTATGGATGTTAGCATAGGGGAGACAGTACCTCAGGGAAGACTTCATCTGGAGTTGTCTTGGCCTGTCTTAATTAAGGCCGAGCTACCTTCACTTGTAGTATTTCAAAGCGCAACTGGTGTCATGGGCAACCTACTAATTACGATATATATATATATATATATATATATATATATATATATATATATATATATATATATATATATATATATATAT
>JAXCGZ010000074.1:95000-97500 GCA_037179515.1 Halocaridina rubra | reverse complement strand
CTAATACACTCTGTATACCTATTTGGGAAAATAACCTCATTTGCATTATAGATATATCTATACCTATATGGGAGAGCTATATTCCCCCTTATAAGGAGGGTGACTGAGTCAAAGCAAAATACCTTGCCCCTTTGCGGGAATAAAGTACTGGAGGGACTCCTAGTCGACTTTTTCAATATACAGGGGAACATGGAAGCAGTATTAAAGCCTACTTCTTTATGATTACTCTTGTCCAAATATGAAAGCTACTCAGTTTTAATTGCGTGTAATGTACTACAGTGTACTTTCATATGGCTTATAATACTGTTTGATACTCTAATATATTTGTTTCCACATATGTGTGAGTATATCTCCTAATAGATTCAGCTATGCGGAATATTTTAACACAGGCCATATTCACATCTGACTTTACTTGCTCACTGCTCACTCTGCTCACTCAGACGCCTAGTAGGCTTAAGTTGGCCTGTCAGTCACGACGACTCTGAACAGCTCCTCGCGAGAAGTCTGTCCACGTCGTCTCGTTACGTGTGTTAAGAGAACTCTAGACCAAACAAAGTGCTACCTCCCATTGGCTTGCTAGGCCTATCGTCGGAGGGGAATCGAGTCTGCTGATTAGTACCTTCCTGACTCTGCTTCCCGAAGGTTACAGATATACTTATACCAAATTCAAGCAAAGCGTCAGATTAGAACAAGCCAACACATAACCCTCACAAGTTACACAGACTCTTACATTTGTGGGATATCAGCCCCAGCGTCGTGGTGGCAGACATTACTTGAAATTAGGAAATTATAGTAAATATCTATTGAGCAGTAATTTATTTAGTTGAGTGTGCAAATGATTCCATTATATGTTTCTAATTCACCATCATGGATAGATAGACCGATATTGCGCATAAGAATCTACAGTAATATCAGTGTATGGTAATGAATTTATAAAAATTTAGGCGCTGCCAGTTTGAACATCGATGTTAAATACTGTTGAATGCTAGTCAATACACTAACTTATTGATAAAAATTTACAGTTATGCAATCAATTCCACATTATTTACAGAATTATTTTTATTAGATATGTATCTTGGTTGTTGTAAGGTTTCACAAACGAGCTGATCTTCTTGGTAATAGTTCTCTTGGATTGTTCTGAAGATTTGCAGTTTGACATATAGGTCAGTTGTAATGGACGCATATTTAATGGCATCGACGTCTGCATTAGTATCACTTGCAGGTTCTTCTAATGCTTGTCCAGTATTTGCTGATTAATAAGTTAGTGGTGGTATCTTTCAGAGTAAAAGCTTTATATTTGTCATATGAATTTAATAGACTTATCAATGGCCCTTCAACTAGTCTTATTCTATTAAATATTTTATTCTTATATATCATTTTTAACGTATCCCCATATATCCTCTGGTTCTTATCCCAACAGCGTTTGGCTATCAATATATTTTTCTAAATTCAAACTACAAACCCTCTAATGCTCTTCTCTAGTAACTTCTAAACTCTCACCTGTCTCTACAAATTAACCATTCGAATAATATGTTCAAATAATTCCAAATGTAGTTGTGTATGAATGATATAGTACAGAAGTTCTTGCTTTCAAGATGATTAATGTATGCACTTCTTTTATTGACACTAAACAAAATCAAACTTCAAATTCCACAGGTATTGTAAACGTAAGTGGTAAATTATGGCAAAACAGCCGTCGCTTTGCTCTTCGCCACTTGAAGAGCTTAGGAATGGGGAAGTCCACTTACGAGTCGGTTATCCAACAAGAAGTGGTCAGTTTGATCAAGAATTTTCAAAACTTAATTGGAGAACCAACTCTTTTGCCTTGGTCCATCAATGTTGCTGTGCTCAATGTCATCTGGAGAATAGTTGCAGGTTAGAGCTTTTAGAACTTTTGAAACTAGACTTTTCCTTACACCGTTAATTATTATAATTATTATAATTATTATTATTATTGTGACACCAGGACAGGCCAAAAATAAATTTAAAATAAATCTACCCTCATCGAGCCTGGGCACGAAGAAAACATAAGGAGAAATATATATGGGGAGTATTGTGACTTGTCAAATGTGAATAAATAATAAGACATGTGTAACGAATATCCAAGATATTCGGTGTTGATATAGGCATAGAAAGAGAACCGTAACTGAAGGAGGACTTAATATCGAACTGTCCCGGACAGTCTTACTTAAGTCTACAAGACCCTTCAACTGTAGTATCGCAAGGTGCGGTTGGTGAAGGATATTTAGACATTTATAGATTTACCAACTCTTCATCCATAAGATTTGTTTGCCTTTTATACTGCTGCGCTTAATTGCCATGTGGAGATGAGCAACACTTTTGTTTTTTGTATATTTCAAATGTAAACGCTTCTGCCTTGGTTTTAGTGATGCTGCATACTATGTCAATTGGAGACTAGATGCATGAAAAGTTTTTGAAATATTTCAAGCAGAACTTTTCTGCCTTGGTCTTTCAATATTGCAGTACTCAGTGTCATTTG